>CM056392.1:27923567-28070296 GCA_029718625.1 Synaphobranchus kaupii | reverse complement strand
ATTTGGTTTGCTTGGTTTTAGATGAGTCCAAAATTTTATTGCTCTTTTTTGAATGTTAATAATTAAAGGGTAACGGCCTAATTCTGCCCTGCATGCATTGTTTGGTGTGTTTTGGTGGACCGGGAGTATGTTTTTGTAGAATTCAGCATGCAGAGTTTCCACTGGGTTTTTTGTCCCATTGTAAATAGTCTTGTTGGCTAAGTGGACCCCATACCTCACTTCCATATAGCACAATCGGCTGTAATACGTTGTCAATTATTTTTAACCAAATTCTTACAGGAATTTCAATATTGTAAAACTTTCGTTTGATTGCATAAAATGCCCTTTTGGCTTTGTCTTTTAGTGCATTCACTGCTAGGTTAAAGCTCCCTGATGCATTGATTTTCAGACCTAGATATGTGTAATTTGTGGTGTGTTCTAAAATTGTGTTACAGAGGGTGAAACTGTATCTGCTTCTCTAAGACCTGGCCTTTTTTGGAAAATCATTATTTTGGTCTTTTTGAAGTTTACTGCCAGGGCCCAGGACTGGCAGAATTATTCGAAGACAACCAGGTTCTGCTGTAGCTCTTGTTCTGTGGGTGACAGCAGAACTAGGTCATCTGCATATAATACAAATTTAATTTCGGTGTCATGTCGAGTGAGTCCAGGAGCTGCAGATTGTTCCAGCATTGTGGCCAATTCATTAATGTAAATATTAAATAATGTTGGACTCTGCAGCACTGTCTCACGCCATGACCCTGAGTGAATAATTCTGTTCTTTGATTGTCAATTTTCACTGCACATTTGTTTTCTGAATACATTGATTTAGTAATGTCATACACTTTGCCCCCTATACCACTTTGAAGTATTATATAATTTCATCCCTGGTGCCAGACAGAGTCAAATGCTTTCTTAATGTCAATAAAGCATGCAAAGATTTTGCCTTTTTTAATTTGGTAAACATGTTTATTTATAAGGGTGTATAGGGTGTAAATGTGATCAGTTGTGCAGTGTTTTGGGAGGAAGCCAATTTGACTCGTACTCAAGACATTGTGCTCGATAAGGAAGTTTATCATTCTTGAATTAAGGATGCTGCAAAATAACCTCCTCAGATTACTGCTTACACAGATGCCTCGGTAGTTATTGGGGTCAAATTTATCTCCACTCTTGTAAATCAGGGTTCCAGGTGTCAGAGAAGCAGCCAGTATGTAGTGACAGGTTGAATAATTTTCAGTAGGGCTTCTTGTATTAACTGGTTGCTGCTTTTCAACATCTCGTTATTTATGTTGTCAAAACCACAGACCTTCCTTGTTTTAGTGTTCTGAGATGTTCAGTTAATTCCTGCATTGTAATTAATGTGTCAATTGGATCCTGGTTGTTTTTGATTGATTGTTCTAGTAATGTTAGTTTTTCTTTGATTTCATTTTGGTATTTTGTTAATTTGTCTTGTTCGATGTCCATATACGTATAAGTTTTCAAAATATTGTTTCCAAATTGAACCATTTTTTAAAGTTAATGCAGATTTTTGTGCGAACTGAAATTATTAGAATTTGTTTTGATCAATAGATTTTTCAATGTCTGTGAGAGATTTATTAAGGTGATTCTACTTTTTTTTTGTTTTAGAGAATTCTTGTATTGTTTTAATGTTTCACAATACTCCAAGCGTAAATCTGGGTTTTGAGGCTGATGATGTTTTTGATTAGGCGATTTCCGTAGTGTTTTCCGAATTGAGTTACATTCGTCATCAAACCATTTCTCTTTGTATTTGTTCTTTGGGTTGCGTTTCTTATTTAGTTTCATGTTGGATATTTTGGCTGCTTCATCAAATATATCCTGAATATGGTTAGCTGCCAAATTTAGGCCTGTCTTATTACGTTTGTATTGTGTGTTAAGAAATGTGTTAGTTAGGTTAGTGATTTCAGGTGATAGCTTTGCCAAATTCTTCTGCACCTCCATCCCTCTCCCTCTCTCTCCCTCTCTCTCTCTCTCTCTCTGCGTGGTCTTAGCTGCGCCCAGCCTCTTTGTGACCCCCCTTTAATTGTTTCTCTCATTTTTCTTATCTCAGTTTCTTTTATTTGAGCAGTGGAATTACCAACCCAGGCCTCTAAAGGGTCACTCGTTTCATAAAGTGCTTCTTTTCCCTCATTTCTGAAATGACACACCCATCTGGAATAAATTACATCACTTGCCGTTTATCTTTGGACTGATTTGGGATTCTTACTTCCTACCGGGGAGCAGGAAGCAAGCTTCACTGTGCTTTTATGTCATGTAATGGCAATTTGCCGGCCTGTCTGTCTGTCCCTATTCCAGACACACCAGGAAAGACCTAGCGGCAATAGGAACCCGTAGTTAAAGGGGTTTTGCTCTTTTCTGAATGAACAGATGGACAGATAAACTACAGATTGCTGCTGATAAATGTACTGGGCTATAAACACCGGGTGTGTGTGTGTGTGTGTGGTGGTGGGTGGGGGGGGGGGGGGGGGGGGGGGGGTGCCCTCCATAATGTTTGGGACAAAGACATATTTTTTCTTGATTTGGCTCTGTACTCCACAATTTTAGATTTGTAAGGAAGTGTATTTTTTCGATTATTTACTGTTATTTTAAGTGCATATTTCTGATCAAAATGCATACCTGTTTTTCTATACTATGCCTACTTGTATATCATGAATTGGGTATAAATTCTGGTTCATGTCAATAAAGCATATTACATTGAGCTGAAGAGAGAGAGGGAGAATTTCTTTTGTTTAAAGCCCCGTTGTATTTTATAATCAGTTCAAGCCATAATTCCTGTAAATTACTTCCACAGCTTTATCCACACCCACAAAATAAACAAAGCAATAAACCAAAAGCACGACTAAAAAAACCTAGAAAGAACGACAAAAAACGACCATGAAAAAAGAAAACTGTAAACAGAAGGAACATTCTCAAATGTTAATAACAAACATTCCTTCATCGCCCCTCCCTTCCAAACACCCGTGTTCAACTGTTGTTTACATGGAAACCCTCTCCACTATGGCCTTCTTTGTTTTTATTTGAAGTATCGTAGAGGGAGGGGGAGAGGGACACAAAGAAATGACTTTTCCAAAGAACTTTATTGATCAATGACCATCCATTTAAACAACACGACAATAACAACAATTCATACAATGCCAATAAATTAAGCTTTTCCTTGTAGTCGCACATAAGTAAGGGGGAGGGGGTACACTACAGCCTTATTTATATTTATCATATCATATCTTATTTTTTCCATAGAGTTCAATAGGAAAATGCGTCAGGAGATGGTTTGAGGCTCGTTTGATACCTCAGACCCTTGATGACTCACAGCCATTTAGCCAGCCACATGTTCCATACTATTCTCGTGTAATTTACAGCTTAATCTAGTCCCAATTCCCATAGAGATCCATTCAAATGTAGAGAGGTTATAGTATTGCTTGTAAATGTTTTGATGTTGTTGGGTCACAGACATCAGGAAGTCATGGGATGCAAAGGATATGCAACCAAATATTAAATATGATTGCTTCATTTAAGTTTATGTTAATTTACTTTTGAGTCCCAAAAATGGGGGGACTGCATATAAAAATGGTACAATTGCTACGTGGTTCACCCGATGTGGATGTAAAAACCCTCATATTAAAACTGAAAGTCTGAACTTTAACCTCATAGTCACTGTTCCATTTCAAATGTGCTGGAGTACAGAGCCAAAACAACAAAAATGTGCCACTGTCCTAACACTTTTGGAGTGCACTGTATTTATGTGTTTCTTTTTCCTTCAAAAAGTAAAAGGCACACATTATCTGGACATGTACACAAAGCCCATTTCACACATATTGTTTCTTCATATTGTTTGTCTACTGATAATATTATGATCAAATTTTTTATCTTATTTTTACCATAACCTAAAAAGCCTAACAGATTTTGATCACTGTTTTCTGATATTTTGGCATTCCTGTGATCAGACCCACCGCTGAGGGGGTCGAATGGGCCGGTCGCACTGGGCCCCGCGCCAAGCAGGTATTAATGTTTTAGTCTTTAAATGTAGACCCTGGGTTATGATGTCAGTCATATGCCAATAGTACCAGGATTGTGTAGTGAGCAACTGTGAATGAGATTCACACCCATTTCACAATGCTCCTTAGTCTGTCTGACAGAGATTCAAGTGTGAGTCTTTACTCCCCTCCATGAGCATCCACGCACATTACCAGAAGTAAACAAACCTGGCCGCAAGGTCGGTGATGACAAACTTCTGCATCGACAAAACAAAATAAAAATATAGCAAGTTTTATGTATATTGTATTATCTTGTGGAAGATGTTATTCAGGGGAAATACTGTATCATGAAAAGGGCCTCATTCATGAAACGTGAGCAGAACGAATTTGTGCATAAATCATTCATATTAGCAATTTTGCTCGCATTTTGGCATTCATCAAAGTTGCAATAATTTTACACTTAGGTTGGTAAATTCAGAATGCTGCTAAAGGTAGCTTCTGAATGTTAATTAGAACCTGAATTTATTTTTAATTTCTGTTAAATTCACAAGACCACATCCCGTTTGAAATACACAATGAAAACGTAATAAATTATGACTGTAAAAAGCATGTGTAAATGTATGCACATATTTAGGAACGTTTCATAATAACTAGCTAATGAATGAATGAATGAAACTTATTACCCTCACAATTAAAGGGCTGCGTGTAAGATTTTTACATGCATGAATCGCTTTCAATTGCCAATGTATGAACAGATTGTAATGTAACTTTAAAATGAGACCTTCCCTGACTTTATCCGTTGTGTATAAGAGCATATGGAAAAGCTAGCTAGAAAGCTATCGATAGTTCTACATCTTTGCTTTGTACATCATTAATTGTTGGTTAAAATCAACACCGTTTGTCATAATACATAACGTTAGTCAACTGCTTGCTTGCTATCCAGCTAGCTAACGTAAGTATAAATCAGGCTGCTGGCTGCAGTTCACTTACAGCTACCGGTCTCAGTAAAGAGAAGGAATTTCTGGACATTACACATAGCCCCTTTGTGAGTTTGACATGGGAATAGTTTGGTTATTTATCTTTTGTGCTGCATTTTCAGCTGACTGTGTGTGTGAGTTTATTGTAAGTTATTGTATCTCTGGATAAGCATATGCCTAAAATGTAAAAATAATGTGTGCTGCACTATAATTTTCAGGACTAATTCGTCACTGCCTGTCCTAGCATTTAAAAAAAATGTTTACCTTTACACACGCTAAGGGGGACTAAGGGGGGTCTGACTACTATGGGGCAGCTTGCTAAGCATTCAGTGACCTAATTAAGCAAGCAATACTTTACATTCGTACAAAATATCTTTGAGTCTTTGATGTCTATGTAATGGAGTAATTACTCAATTTCTGGAGTCCATACTAGCCATACTCAAGAATGATTCTGTGTGTATGAGCTATAAGGCTGTGAGTGTGTGTGTGTGTGTGTGTGTGTGTGTGTGTGTGTGTGTGTGTGTGTGTGTGTGTGTGTGTGTGTGTGTGTGTGTGTGTGTGTGTGTGTGTGTGTGTTTATGTACGTTTAAATCAGTCTCTATGAGCTTGTTTGTGTGTGTGTGTGTGTGTGTGTGTGTGTGTGTGTGTGTGTGTGTGTGTGTGTGTGTTGTTTGTTCGGAATGAGATTTTATGGTAAATGGGTCCCCCTTTTGAATGATTACTTCATTAGCTCTTCATCTAGCTGAGCTGCACACAAGATGAAATTGCGCTTCAATGGACAGGAAAATAAAGAATGGAGGAGGAGGGGTGAGGGACACACACACACACACACAGTCTCTCTCTCTTTCTCTCTCTCTCAATAAATAAAATTTTAAGTCTACAGGATGAAAGGCCTCTTCTTATCATTGAACATTTTTACGTTCTTTTGTATCAGTTTTCTGTCCCTCTCCCAATGAATTTGAACAGGACACATTACTACAGGAGAGCCGGTGAGTATTTAACCCAATACCGGCCACACAGTACTGCAGGAGAGCCAACAGGACATACAGTACTGCAGGAGGGCCAGTGACTATTTCACACCCTACAGGCCACACAGTACTACAGGGGAGTTTGTTCTAATCTCTCATGGATGACAGCCTGCACATTGTGAGGGCTGGTAAGTCACTGGAAGATAGATACTACTTCAGCTGTATCACAAAAAACCCTAATCAACTTAAAGCCACCCTTTCCCTGGTGGGATGAGGCCAGTTCTGTCTTGCCACTGTCCTTCCCAGTTATAGCCAGCTGATGACACATCCAGACTCAAACCAGGGCTTAGCCTGCTATGGTGATGAGAGCCTATAATAAGCCACCCAGAAGCCTTTGGAAGCATGGTAAATTCGATCCACCGCCGCCACAGTGACTTCGAGAGCAGGAAGAGTCCGTCAGCAAAGACACTTGGCCGCTTTGACAGTTGCAATTACGAGCCACAAAGCTCACGTGGGAGAAGGAGGTCACAGCAGGCTGGCCAACTGACTGACTGACTGACCAACTGATCCTCCTCTCACCCTGGCAGACTCACTCCCAAGTCTCGTCTGGAATTGTTGAATTTCTGTAATGTGCATCCAAGGGTATTGTGTTTGAGGAAGTCAGAGAAACTGGAAGGTCTGAAGGGAATATGTGTCTCGGAGACAAGATCAATAACTGGCATGAATTCACTGTCTTTGGAAAAGTCTCAACTTAAAGAGTAGGGGGTTTTAACCCTGTTAAATTCTCATATAAATTGGCTTTCTACATTTGGCTACATGTTTAAATACACAAAGATGCACAAGCATACACAGACACACACATACACACACACATAAATACATTCTACTCATACATACATACATACATACATACATGTATGTAAGAGTGAAAATGTACAAAACTCAATTCCAAAAAAGTTGGGACAGTGTATACAATGTAAATAAAAACAGAAAGCAATGATTTGCAGATCCTTTTTGACCTGTATTCAATTGAAAACAGTACAAAGACAAGATATTTAATGTTTTAACTAATCAACTTTACTGTTTTTTGTAAATATACAGTACCAGTCAAACGTTTGGACACACCTACTCATAGAAGGTTTTTTTCCGTTATTTTTACTCTTTTCCACATTTTGGAATAGTAAAGACATCAAAACTATGAGATAACACAAATTAAATTATGCAAAAACCAAAAAAGGGTTAAACAAATAAAAAAAAAGTCTTATATTTTAGATTCTTCAAAGTAGCCACCCTTTGCCTTGATAACAGCTTTGCACATTCTTGCCATTCTCTCAAACAACTTCTGTGGTAAACAGGTATTCCACAGGTAAATAGGTGATGCCATCATGACTGTATAAAAGGATAACAAAAGACTCCTGATATCTTATTTCCAGGTACTCTTAGAAGCGATACTACAACCTCTGCATTTGAATGGATCTCTATGGGAATTGGGGGGTGGGACTAGATTTAGCTTTAAATTACACTGGAACAGTGAGGAACACATGGTTGGCTAAATGGCTCTAAGTCATCAAGGGTCTGACGTATCAAACAAGCCTTAAACCATCACTCTGCTGCCAGATATGCAGTAGATATGGATGGATCACTTGAAGGGTTGTTTCTCCTGACAAATTTTCCTATTGAACTCTAAAAATAAGTCAGGAGAAGAAACCCTTCAAGTTAACCATCCATATCTACTGTATTTCTGGCAGCAGAGTGATGGTTTAAGGCTTGTTTGATACGTCAGACCCTTGATGACTTAGAGCCATTTAGCCAACCATGTGTTCCACACTGTTCCAGTGTAATTTAAAGCTAAATCTAGTCCCACCCCCAATTCCCATAGAGATCCATTCAAATGCAAAGGTTATAGTATCGCTTCTAAGAGTACCTGGAAATAAGATATCAGGAGTTTTTTGATATCCTTTCATACAGTCATGATGGCATCACCTTTTTACCTGTGGAATACCTGTTTACCACAGAAGTTGTTTGAGATTTTTGGTTTTTGCATAATTTAATTTGTGTTATCTCGTAGTTTTGATGTCTTTACTATTTCAAAATGTGGAAAACAGTAAAAATAATGGAAAAAAAACCTTCTATGAGTAGGTGTGTCCAAACTTTTGACTGGTACTGTACACTCATTCTAAATTTGATGCCTGCAACACATCCAAAAAAAGTCAGGACAGGGGCATGTTTACCACTGTGTTATATCACCTTTCATTTTAAAAACACCCAGTAATCTTTTGGGAACTGAGGACACTACTTGTAGTTTTTTTCAAAATTTTTCCCATTCTTGCTTGATATAAGACTTCAGCACTTTTGCACTTCATAATGTGCCACATGTTTTCAATGGGAGACAGATCTGGACTGCAGACAGGCACTCTTTGACTATGACGCCACGCCGTAGTAACATGTGCAGAATGCGGCTTGGCATTGTCTTGCTGAAATAAGGAGGGACGTCCCTGAAAAAGACATCGTCTAGATGGCAGCATATGTTGCTTCGCACTGCATATGTACCCTTCAACATTAATGGTGCCTTCACAGACGTGAAAGTTACCCATGCCATGGGCAATAACACACCCTCATACCATGACAGACGCTGGCCTTTGAACCTTGCGTTGGTAACAATCGGGATGGTCCATTTCCTCTTTGGCCCAGAGAACACAACGTCCATTATTTCCAAAAACTATTTGAAAGGTGGACTCGTCAGACCACAGCATACGTTTCCACTTTATGTCAGTCCATCTCAGAGCCCAGAGCTCGAGCCCAGAGAAGTCAGTGGCATTTATGGATGTTGTTGATATATGGCTTATGCTTTGCATAGTAGAGTCTTAACTTGCATTTGTTGATACAACGGTTTTCCAAAGTATTCCCGAGCCCATGTGGTAATATTCATTACAGAAACATGTCGGTTTTAATGCAGTGCCGTCTGATGGATCGCAAGTCACGGGTCAATATTGGTTTGCCCTTTATACATGGAGATTTCTCCAGATTCTCTGAATCTTTGAATAATATTATGGACTGTAGATGGTGAAATCCCTAAATTCCTTGCAATCGTGCATTGAGAAACGTTGTTCTTAAATTGTTGGACTATTCGCTCACGCAGTTTTTCGTAAAGTGGCGAACCTCGACCGAATCTTGCTCGTGAACGCCTGAGCCTTCGCGTGGATGCTCCTTTTATACCCAGTCATGATAGCATCATCTGTCTACCTGTGGAATGTTCCAAACAGGTGTTTTTTGAACATTCCACAACCTTCCCAGTCTTTTTTTTGCCCCGGTCTCCACTTTTTTTAAACCTGTTGCAGACATCAAATTCGGAATTAGCATATATTTACAAAAATCAATAAAGTTGATAAGGTAAAACATTAAATATCTTTTCTTGGTACTGTTTTCAATTAAAAACGCGTTTTTCCGTTGTGTCTTTGCTCTTCTCTTGCTCTGCCAGGAGCACACTGGCAAAGCACTGTCCTGTCAACCAGCACCCTTTTCCCTTGTTTCACGTCAGTTTATTTTCATATTTTAATAAACAAATTTTGTAACCATTCCCTTTTGTGTTTGAAATCCTTTGTGTTGCGACCCTTCGAGAAGAGTCGTAACAATATGCATGTACAAATGCATACAGAAGTGTGCTCACATACATGCATGGTTTTATTTTTCGGAGCTAGGCAAAGGGTTGGTGCAATGACCCACATTTTTTTTTCCTATTGGGACATATCTGTGTATCCTTATATAGGCTACAGTATATTGATATCTTAAACTGTTAAATACATCAGTATTTTTTTATGGGAATTTATTTTTTTGGTGTTTCCATTCGGATGCATGAGAAATTGTCTATATTTGAAAAAGATATGAGATATAGGATCAAGGTTTTGGGTAAAGGTTCGTTTTTAGCTGCCACGATTCAGAGCGAGGATGGACGTGCATGTTCCCACCCTCTGTTTTGGGTGCCCTTTCTGGTGGCAGATGTGGGGTGGTCAGGTTGGGGAATGCTAGTCACCATGGGCCAGATGGTCCTCCCATTCTGACGTTGGGCTCTAAATCTGCAAGAGATTCATCAACCTGACTGGGTCATTGGCAACATTGCCTACGGGCAAGAAAACGTCTCGTTAAAACCGAGGCCTGCTGTCTCTTTTGCTTCCATCTCCTGCCTTTTTCCTTTTGACCGCCATGTAAAAACCACCACCATTAAATCACAGTGAGGTGGAGAGGAAAAGAGACCCTTAATTTGTGATGGCGACAGAGCTGTCCGTCTCTTTATGGGCGCAGTTTATTCATGCGTATGCCCGCCCAGTTTTACCATCCCATCAATCTAAGAAAGCATTTCATGTTCTTTATATTATATATTTATATATAAGCCTTTATATTATGATCTCCGGAACAGATTCTGGCTCATGAGTGTGTTTGTGTCTGTTGTTATTACTCTTCTATATGCCAGCGATGCACAAACTGTGGGTCACAAGTCACGACCCAAACTTGGGTCGCGGGAGATATCTACTGGGTTGTGGAATCGTGTAGCTACAGCAACATTCCAATGCAATTAGGCCTATATGAACAAAGTATTAGTATGCATTAATGCTATTCTGCATTTGTACAAATAAATAGAAAAAATAAAACTACTTACAACACATTTTTTACTGTTTACATTTCACTGTGTTTCATATGATCACGTAAATGCCAACTTTATTTAACCTTGAGACCTTGGTGTGTCATTACTAGCCTACTCTCTCCACGAGTGCCATTTTGCCAAAATGCTGGTAACAGTTGCCCGTGATGCTCTTCGTTACAAGCTAGCTATAGCTATTTACTTGTTTATTGCTCTTACAACATAAAATAGTTATTGGCTTTAGCTAATCATTGCAATCCACTTTTTTGTGCTATTGACATAAAAATAGAAATCTGTAGACTCTTGAAATTTTGGCTATATTGAAATATTAGCTAATTTGTTTTAAGTTTCCTATACTGGGAAATGCATGCGTAGTTGAAAGGCTACATCCCAGCAAAAAGAGACACACTGACGATTAGTAACATTAATGAGAAGAAATGTTTTGTTTTTATCCTATGCTTTTCTGTCTGGCAGCTTTGAGCACTTTCCTCCTACTGTGCTTCACTGATAAAGCCTAGTCTAATGCCCTATTCGCACTGCACTAGCATTACCAGGGGACCTCGTGTGATTCGTAACATTTGCAGAGGTCGTCTGTGTTCTTAATCCCGTGTGAATATCTACCAAGTCCGTAATTTGTAAAGTAAAAATTCCACTGCAAATTAGGCTACCTACCATATTTAGCAAAACACAGAGGTCTGATTAGTCCTGTGTGAATCGTCATCTCAGTCATTTGGGGTGATATATTTTTTTCTCCCGCAAGATTCCCTGTTTAACCCAGCCTTCCGTCAGATTCCCTGTTTAACCCAGCCTTCCGTCAGATTCCCTGTTTAACCCAGGTGCACTCATTATATCCCCTCAGGGAAGTCAGCCCCTGCGTTCCCCTTACAATCACCCAATTACCCAATGAGTACTGTCCCTTCATTCAGTCATTCAATCAGCCTTCCACTCATTCAATCCGGCTCCGTAATTATCTTATCTACTACCGCAGGAACCATACACATTCCCTCCTCGCTGAGGGAGACCGCAAACATGGTACACTGACAATATGGAAGTAATGTTGTGTTTCAATCATATAAGGTACCCAGATAATACTAGTCCAGTGTGAATGGGGCATAAAATTCTGTTAATATCACTATACTTTTTGTGATCGATTGCCTAATAATAACTTAACAATAAATTTGTCCCATCATTTAGCTTTTAGGTATTAAAAACATGGCTATTATAAGCAGGTTAACAATTAATTGTTATTAAAGAGTGACAAAGCACTAAAATTTTTATATTTTAGATGAGAACTGATACATTTGGTTTTTTCTAAGTGTTACTGATTGATCCTGGTCCAATTCTTGGCATTTTACTGCAATCAGCACAAAACAGCATAAACCCAAAGGATCTGGCTCAAAAGTGTCTCTAGTGGTAAAATGTTAGGAACTGCACGTCCAGTCTGTCATTGGCCAGAAACGTCATCCAGCTGACGTATTCCTCCCAGTGACAAAATTGAAAGCTGTACAGCTACGCCCTGAAGTTTTGAAGCAAGGGCGGGCTACGCCCCAGCTATAACAGCAAATCTCTGCAGTTGATCTCACCGTTTTCTTTATAGTTCAGTGGTTGATCTGCGTGGACAGAGAGGAGATGGGAGAAAGAGAGTGAGCGAGCGATATATATAGCTAGCTTACAGTTTAGCTTTTTTGAATTTTCTAGTAAGTTATAGTAACCTATTTTTGGCAGTGACCACATGTGCACCCGTTGAAATAGAAACCAATATTGTTGATATCTTGCAGGTAATGTTAGTGTGATTGCCTATAGCCTGTGTCAAATGAGAAGCCTACATGTCATGGGTAACTATTTGTACAGCATGTGATTTGTTGTTTGCTGGCCGCATCATTACAAGCCCAAACGAGGCTATGCGTGCCACTGCCTACCACTCCAAAACATTGCCCATCCTCTCATTCTCCACCATTGCTTCTGCCTCGGCTACTTGGGGCTCAGCAGCAGCTGGAGCTAGCATGTTTGTTTGTGTGTGTATGAGTGAGAGAGGTAGCATGAAAGAGAGTGGAACAAAGCAGCCATTATGAGTGCTGTCCAGAGTAGAAATTTGCTTTTGGCTACTAGTGAAAGAAATTGCTGAGGCGTGGTTTGATACTTGGAGCTCAGCCCCTATATTATTACCTTATCACGCCCATATTTAGGCATTTTTAGAATTTCAAAAGGGGGCGGGGTCTAGCTAAACCAGCGTGCTTTGTTACCCTTTAATGAAAAAGACATTAGTTTGGGTCGCAAAAAGTATTGTGGCATGTAACTGCCTACTGCCTACGGAAGCAACTTATTTCTACAGTGCAAAAAATTTATAAAAAACGAACATGGGGGGGGGGTTGCCACATTCCACCCTGAATCTGTCATTAGTCAAGGTTCAAGGTTCAGATGCAAATTAGTTTGGGGGCAGACAAAAGAGAGCCCCCAAAAATATTTACTCAACCTTTATTTTCTATCTCTGATTCTGTACTTTAACATGAGATGAGAAACTCAAAAAATCTAATTTCAAAACATGTATCTGAAGCATGGATCCGGTCACAAATACTTCCAATTACTTAAAATTCTCCAAAAAACTCAAATTATTTTCAATTATTTCTAATTACTTAAATGACTTGAATTACTACCAATTACTCTCAATTCCTTCCAATTACTTCAATTATCTCCAATTAATACCAATTACTTTCAATTACTTGAAATACTACCAATTGCTTTCAATTACTTAAAATACTTTTCAATTCTAATTACTTACAATTACTTAAATTCTGTCCAATTACTCCCTCTTGCTTGAATTACCAATTACTTCCAATTACTCAAATTACTTAAAATACTTCCAATTGCTACTCCATTATTTTCAATTACTTAAAATTATTGCAATTACTTACATTTACTTCAAATGCTTCTAATTACTCAAATTATTTTAAATTACTTCAAGTTATTTCCAATTACATTAATTAATTCAAATTATTTTCAATTGCGTCAATTACTTCCAAATAATCCAATCCAATACTTCCAAATTACTACCAATTACTTTCAATTACTTCCAAGTACGTCAATACTACCAATTACTTTCATTTTATTTCTGATTACTTCAGTAACATTTTAGGAACTGTGGATGTTTTGCACCATACATTTGTTATAGTAGCCAGGAACAAGGAAATTTTAAAATGTAAGCACCAGATATTATAAAATATGACATACACCAGCCAAATGGAAGACATTTTCCTATTTCATGATCCACACCATTAAAAACATAATTTTAATGAAATGAAGGCAAGAAATAAACCCTAAATGATCTAATGTGCTTATTGTTTGTTCCCCGCCTCCCTTTTTCACAAATCTTCAGAATGGTCTCGTACATCATATTTTTAAGTTGAAGGTGGAAAAAGTGATATACTGTTGTTAGTTTCTCTGCTTTGATCACTGAAGGTAGCTAAAATAACTAAAAGATGTATGGTATTTGTAGTAGGAGGGAGTCATAAAACTATGAATGCTGAGGAAATATACGTATATATGGTTCACTGATTATTACTGGGTTCCAAGAAGTGCTAGATCAGCATAGTGTGGACTGAGGGAGTGGGCTTGAATCTTGAACAGTAAAATATTGTTTACCACTGATGTTTATGACAATTACGACAATTGGAATGCATAATAAATGCTGCAGGTCCCACAATATATGAGTTCATCAGTTAATTGAGAACAGAAAATGCTGACGCCTTTTGGAACATTTGGCTCTCTAATAGGGTCAGATATATACTGTACAAGTTGTTATCCAACAGATTTCTTCAGGAATATGTCCACTGTGAAACTTTGTGTGAGCTATTTGTAAACGACACCACATTTTAATTGATTTGATTGATTGTGGTGCAAATACACAGAGACACACACAGCGCAATCTAGCAACAAAATAAACAAACACAGCCATCTTCCAAAACTCACATTTGCAAATAGAAATACTGTATGAGATTATCAGTGAATTCCCAAGATGATACGGTATTCAGTGTCTATTGTGCTAGTCAGTATCAAAATAGATCATAAGTCATGCCCCCCGTCTGTGATGGCTGGCTTCTTCTCTAATGGTATCAGCATGAAGGTCCTGTCCTCATGGTTATCTGAGAAAGAAAATATCCTCTCAGACAGGCTATTAAAAGCCCTTGTGATCTGGAGTGTTGTGTGTGGCCATCAGACATTGTAGGTATGAAGGCTTGGTGAGAGGACTTTGGGAAGTACATTGTGTGACACACATCTGTTTCCTTTGAGTGTGGGGCTGTCAAAATAAGAGAAAATTAGGTCACAATTACCATGGATAAGTGTTCACAGAGATGCCTGGTTGCCAAGCAACGAGCGCATGAATTTGAGGGGGGAGTGACCAGCAACTTGAACACATATAAACATGCAAAACATTTGTGTATGCACACATACGGACATGCACGGATGCACGCACACATTGGGCTCTATTTTCCGGTGCAGGGCAGTCAATTGCTCAGCGCATGGCGCACTGGGCGTGGCTACTGAATTCCGCTATTCTCGTGACCAGAGGCGAGGAGCGCATTGCTCACAGCAGGCTGTGCATATTGAAAACGGGTTGGGTTACGATGAATATCTATCACTGGGTGGGTTTCAGCTGGATTCAACCATAGCCAATGCAATTACCTTTTCAGTCCCTTTAAGAGCCATGCACATTGTGACATTTCCCACTATCAATGCAGTGGAAGACAATACATCTATTTTGCAGTGATACTGCAAGAAAAATGATACTATCAATGTAATAATGCTTGTTTCACTGGGGAATGTCTAAAATCACAAACTAAGTAGGCCTATACTTAATCATTTGTGTTTTAGTCCTATTGTTTTTATGGGATATTTAAGTGCAGTAATTGCATAAGATTGCGTGAGTCAATACATTTTAAGGGGTTGTCACTAAACTGTTAGACTATATAGAAAAATGTGTGCCTTTGTGTGGTAGCCAATACTTCTAATTACTGCAATTATTTTCAATTAGTTCTAATTACTTACAATTACTTGAATTACTACTAATTACTCCAAGTACTTCAAATACGTCCAATTACTCTAATTATTTTGAATTACTTCCAATAAATACCAATTACTTCCATTTACTTAAAATTCTTCCAATTACTTCAATTACTTCTAAATACTTAAAGTTGCTTGAATTACTACCAATTACTTTCAATTATGTAAATAATTTCCAAATAATCCAATTACTTTCAAATCCTTCAAACTGCTTCAATGAACATCAAATAACAAATTACACAATTACAATGACTTGAATTACTACCAATTACTTTGAATTAATTAAATTACTTTCAATTACCTCTAACACTTTGAATTACTACATATTATTTTAAATACTTCTCAATTACTTAAATTACTTCCAATTACTTGAATTATGACCAATTACTGCAATTACTACCAACCAAGTGATTCTTAAATTACTTCAAATATTTCCAATTACTGCAATAATTTTCAATTAGTTCTAAGGACTTATTATTACTTTAATAACTTTTAATTACTTACAATCACTTGAATTACTAGCAATTACTCCAATTATTCAAATATGTCTAAATTACTTCTAATTATTTAGTTACTTGAATTACTACCAATTACTCCAATTATTTTCAATTACTTAACAAATCAAGCAACACAATAAACAAGCACAGCCATCTTCCAAAACTCACATTTGCTGCATGAGATTATCAGTGAATTCCCTAGATGATACGGTATTCAATATCACAGTATCTATTTTGATTGTCAGAATTATAATGGATCATAAGCATGCATGTCATGCCCCCAGTCTGTGAAGGCTGGCTTCTTCTCTAATTGTATCAGCAATCCGACGAGTTTCTGATGAAGATCCTGTCCTCATGGTTATAAAGAGAATATCCTCTCAGACAGACTGTTAAAAAGCCCTTTTGATCTGGAGTGTTGTGTGTGGCCATCAGACATTGTAAATGTATGAAGGCTTGGTGAGAGAACATTGTGTGACATACATCTGTTTCATTTGAGTGTGGGGCTGTCAAAATAACAGAAAATTAGGTCACAATTACCATGAAAAAGTGTTTACATAGATGCCTGGTTGCCAAGCAACCAGTGCATGAATTTGAGGGGGAGTGACCTGCAAACACACGCACGCACATGCAGATTCACACATGGACAGACACACACGCACATGCGTGCACACAAACACACATGGATGCACACACAGTTTTGCGCATGCACATGTGCACAAACAGATGACATGCAAATACACATACACATATAAACTGATGCACGCACACACACACTTTTGCGTAAATAATAAATTATATTTAAAGGAGAAGTTCGGTATTTAGCATGTTATGCCCTGTTATAAGGTTATTTATGATCATATACAACGGTCCATATCAACATTTTGACAAACTGTGCAGTCTTGAGATATATTGCTTTTTGCTCATGTCACAGCTAACTTACACAATCGATCTGGATGGGCATATAAAAAATCCTTCAAAAAACACCATAAATTCTCGTTTTCAAAGACGGGAAACTCACAAGTGGTCACTGGTGTCCGTTGATGTTCTGACACAACAATCGTCGCAAAGTATGCTTCGTATCAGGTTTTATTTATCATTTTATTAAATTCATGGCTGTACGGAGACTGAAAATAGTTATATAAATCTTTAAACAGTTATTTAAAACATGTTTGAAACGTAAACGTAAATTACAAGACACCACTGACTCGTCTTTGAAAATGAGTTTATAGTGTTTTTTGAAGGATTTTCTATATGCCCATCCAGATCCATTGTGTAAGTTAGCTGTGACATGAGCAATAAGAAATATATCTCAAGACACAGTTTGTCAAAATGTTGATATGGACAGTTGCATATGATCGTAAATAACCTTATAACAGGGCTTAACATGCTAAATACTGAACTTCTCCTTTAACGTTATCAAAAAGCGAACAGACATGCTTCTGATCATGTTCCTATGGTTCATTGCAAGACAGAAAACTGAACAGCATTTTTTGACATGACAGTTTTATATACAAAGTCCATACAAATTAATTTATATTCAGCAAGTGAACAAATACCACCAAATACACCAACAGAGTCACGTCTGCCTTAACACGGTTTAAACATAATATGTTTACGGTTTAAACATAATCACCAAAAATGTAATATTCACCCAAACAAAATGTGGAAAATATGCAAATTAGGTAAGGGGGAGTCACAAGCCAAAATACTGAGAGAACATTAAAATAGCCATGACCAGGGAAATTACAGCGAAGACCTTACTGTTGCTTTTGCTTATTTTATGCAGGACTATGCATTTTCTATTAAGAGGACAGTTTATACTCTAAATACAGTAGATAAGTGTGCTGCTACTCATGAACTAAGACCCATTCCAAATTCACATCCTACGATATTAGCAGACATATAATCAGTGAGAAGACCTAGCTCAAAAACATACTTTAAACACTGTAACTCTTGAGATGCTGGTAGAATTTTTAGCACTCATGCAGAACCCTGAGAATGTTCAATAACAAAAACATAATCACTTTAAAAGAAGACTTTTTTCTGAATATTGGTAAGAATATACGTCTCATTCATAACTGTTTGGTGTTGCAATAAAAGCATTTATAACATGTTGAAATGTTTACTGTGGGAGTTGTTATAGGTTGTAACGTCGATATTTACAGTAAAATAAAGCGTGGTCACTCCCTGAGAACAACGTAGCGGGCCACCAACTGCATTAAAACTGTTAAACCTGTACTCTGAATTTACTCTCTGTTTAATTGGTTAAATTAAGACATTCTTAATTAATAAGTGGTAACATATTTATTACATATTTATACATCCTGAGATTATGCTGAGCTCAGTAGAACTCTTTCCAGTAAAGGTGGCTGCCGGTGAGTTGGGCGAATCAGAGGCTGCTGACAGCTGAGCAGGGAATGTTTCCGGAATCTTTTAGGCCTGTGTTTTAGGCCTAAATGTTTTAGTAACTGAATAATCAATAACGATATCAATATCAGTAGAACACTGAAACTGGAGCTTCTCGGAGCGGGCTGACGTCAGAATCAAAGCCCCGTGGCCCGTTTGTTTGTGTTCCCACTGGGTTTTGAAGCGCACACAGCCAGCTGGATTAAGGAGAAGGGTACAGAAGGTGGAATATGCTAAAGTTAACTAAGACAGCGAGAGAGGAGAGACAGATGGCCGTTCACCGCTTCCAGCCTGGTTTTAGACGAGGATGTTTTTCAAACGGCATCGGAGAAGAGTAGCTGTCTGTAGATGCGGTGTATATGCTGCTTGAGGCATGTGCGCACGTGCCGCACACACAAAGGTGCATGTCCTTATACCCACACAATCCACTGAACCACTGTCCTCTAGCATGTCTCTGTATGATGGGACTGCTCACCCACCCGGTTATATACAATGCCCACAGTGTCCGTTTCTCTGGGAGGGTTTGGGCGGGGTCACCCCGTCCTCAGCTCTACATCTGGGAGCTCCAGGGTCTCTGCAACGTCCTCCAACTCGTCCAACAGCTCTGAGAATGAAGGCCTCCGAAATGCCTCCATCTGTCAATCAGTTATTTGATGAAACAGTCGGAATTAAACAAGCAACAAATCTACACTCAATTACACGTATGTATGGCACAGCAGTATCAGTGTGCTTTTGTACTTGTGCCCGTCACTTATCATTCAGTCACCGACTCACTCAGTCAGTCACCTGCACACACACTCACTGACTCACTCAGTCAGTCACCTACACACACACTCACTGACTCACTCAGTCAGTCACCTACACACACACACTCACCAACTCACTCACTCAGTCACCTACACACACACTCACTGACTCACTCAGTCAGTCACCTACACACACACTCACTGACTCACTCACTCAGTCAGTCACCTACACACACACTCACTGACTCACTCAGTCAGTCAGTCACCTACACACACACTCACTGACTCACTCAGTCAGTCACCTACACACACACTCACCAACTCACTCAGTCAGTCACCTACACACACACTCACCAACTCACTCAGTCAGTCACCTACACACACACTCGCTGACTCACTCAGTCAGTCACCTACACACACACTCACTGACTCACTCAGTCAGTCACCTACACACACACTCACTGACTCAGTCAGTCATCTACACACACACTCACTGACTCACTCAGTCAGTCGCCTACACACACACACTCACTCACTCACTCAATCACCCCTTCACTCACCATACAGCAGCTGGCTGCGAGCTCCAACACCCGCTGTGGACACCCTGTCACCATCTCCTCAAACGCAGACACATCCAGCCCATAATCCTGACCAACACAAGAGATGTTCAGTTAAAGCCCATTGGCCAACCACCTCCATCACTGCAGCACCCTCTGTCAGCTCTGAGGGGCACACGCAACATTTTTTAAAATTAATTAACTTTTTTTTTAAATTATATTTTTCAAAGATTATACATGAAAAAGCCATAATCTGTAAAAGTAATACATATTACAATAAAGCAAAATTGCATATTTTTGGGTTTTACATGGTTTGGGTTCTTCATTTCATTTTCTTAAACTGCACTATATTTAGGTGTTTCATTTTGATGCCTCTACTACAATTGGAATATCCTTACCATATATAAACCCTGATTTGATTTGCCACTAGATAACCCTGATTTGATTTGCCCACAGAGAACCAGAGAAAGAAAGAGTGTTCACTCTGGGAGCCGTCAGAATCGCTGACAGACAAGTGCTTATAAGAGACCAGGAATAGTTTTAGCACGTAGCACAGTATGTTCTTAATTATGCCACATTTATATACTGGGCTTCAGCAAATTACAGCATAATTAAATCTCAATCAGCCAGATGTAGCTATTACAGCGAGCTGACCCCTTATGGAAATGTAATATACTTCAGTATATTTTAAATATATTGTGAAGATAATTTTGATATATTTACAATATATTGCAGTGTATTCTATTTTCACAAGGGACAGACAGACTGACAGGCAGACAGAAAGGACAGCAAGCAGAATATAAGTGGATGAGTAAGGATCGCTCCTATTGTGTTTTCATGGCAGAGCCACGCTTATTTAGGGATGGGCTTTACCTTGGTTCGTGGAAGTATTTCAGGGTCAGCTGGGATTTGGCCCAGGATCTCACACAGCACGATCCCAAAGGAGAACACATCCACCTGCAGAGACACACAGGGAGGTCAGCCAATCAATCAATTAATCAATCAAATACTCAATCAATCAACAAGCCAACTAACCAAGTAACAATCAACCACGATTCAATAACCAATAATTTAATCAATCAATCAATTAACAGATGACCCAATATGTCAGTCAATCAATCAATCAATCAATTTGTCCCACCAGGCAGTCGAGCCTGGACGTTGAGCAACACATTTCACATGACATGAGCTGTACAGATGTGACAGCCCTTTCTATTCATATTTTGCAAACGTATCTTCGGATGGAGCCTTGAGGCTATGTTTCTGCAGTACAGTTACGGCACCAATAACATTGCTGGGCAGATTGTCAATTTCATAAAAACCCGAAAAGGACTAACCAGACATATATCACTCTCAACCAACAAATAGCTTTTGCGCAATCTTAAAGATGCGTTTGTTTCTCTCCTAAGCAGCCAATTCCTCCAACAGCACAAGGTCAGCCATTGCAACGCTGGCTACAGACCTGTAGGCAATTTAAAGCAAATTTTGTTCATTGGTCAAATGTGTGTTTTAAATAGCACATTTAACGTCATATAAGAAAAATAGTACTGGGAGCAGCATGCATTACGCTTATGAGACTAATTAAACAAGTTCATAGCTTACAATTGATTAATAGGCATAATGTTTTACAGCTTTTAATGCTGCTTTTACATTTTTTATTTCCTTTTATAAAACCTACATATACTGCCCCCCCGCTTTGTTAAATATATATAAACTGCTTAGCCAATCACTTTATATTTTGTACAGAACCATTTAAAGTCAGCGTGTCACATATTCATTACTGGAATTAATAAAAATATAATTGAAGCCAAGGTGGGGAAAGAAAACGGAAAACGATTCCTTGAGCTCATTCTAAATGATCAGGTGTTGAAATTCCTGGAAAAAGCAGGATTGCTTCCCTGTTTAAATGTGTTTTTTTCACCTGCCCAGGGCACTATTGGAAAAAGGAGAGGCAAAAAAGAGAAGGCGTGGAAGACATGAGGATGGCGTGGTACTCACGGGGGCTAAAATCAGGCTGTGGACCCCTCTCTTCAGTACCTCATGAATTATTATTCCAATTGGAAGCTTCAGTACCGAAATAGCTTCTGCTTTTTTCTGCAATTTTCGCTTTTGTGTCACAAAAGACCCACTTTTTACGGTTCACACACCACTGAAAGAGTGAAGGCAGTGGGCAGCCATTTTAAGAGTACCACTGGCAATCAGTTACAAAAGGGAAAGCACCACCCCACCATTCCTTACTTTGAAAAAAAAAATCTTGTTAAACTTGCTTTTGATTCCACTCCATGTCATTTATTTCCTCAAATGATTTTTTTTCTTTCACTGTAAATGTCTGCTTTATCATAAAGTGAGGTCTAAATAAAGTTATTATTACCTGTTACCTCTAAATAAAGTTATTATTTAATTTAAAGCCAATGCCTTAGACTGAGGTGGAGGTGAGCGGTGAGAGGCTCCTCTGAAAAGATCAATGTTTTGGGGGGTCTCTGTACCTTGCGGTCGTAGGGTTCCCCCCTTAGCATTTCAGGGGCCATCCAGAAGGCAGAGCCGACAAGGGAGAGCTTCCTCTGGGGGTCGTTGATGGTCAGGTCAGCCACCTCTCGAGCCAGCCCGAAATCCGCCACCAGAGCCTCCCGCCCCCTCGCCGACACCCTGATCAGGCAGTTCTGCACAGATAAGACAGAGGACAAGAAATCAGCCCTATGTCCTGCGCTCTGATTGGCTGATGCTGCGTCAGGAGGCCTTACTGGCATACAGGTAGGAAAGGTATGGTATACAGTTACAATGATAACGATGATGATGATGTTCATTATTATTTTTATTATCATTATTATCATCACTAAAACTGGCACAACAACTATGTTCTAATCATCAGTTGCTGCTACTGCTACTAATACTAATACTACTACTACTAATAATAATAATAATAATAATAAATCTAAATAATAATAATAATCATCATCATCATAACATGTACATTTCTGTATCAGATCATCTTACTCGCAAACACACAAGTATTTACTTTAATTTGTTTTCCAGTAAGGACAGCAGTGATGAAATATAAGATGTGCTTTTTATTGACATGCAATGAACTGACCAGGAGAGGGCAGTATGGCGCAGCCTAAATGCCTGCAGTCGGCAAACTCAGCTGTCCTGATAATAACAATAAGGCAAAGTGCAGCAGCACCCTGAATCCTGACCCCATTACTCTCTAGTGGTGAATTAGAATGCTTTTCTTTATTTATCTCATGCAGGCTAACGGCTGTGATAATACCAGGGACACGCTGCCACATGTTTCTCAACAGGAAAAGAGGAAGAAGGAAAATAAAATGAGAGCATGTAATGTGATACTTAACAGAAACACTGAAATTAAATACTTTTAAATGACACATTCAGCATACTGCTGGATGGCTCATTTGGTTAAGGCACCACGCTGTGGTGCATGGATGAGCCTCAGGGCCTCGGATCAAATCCGGACTGCGCCAGTGCCAATTGTGGCCGGTAGCTCCATGGGGCGACGTGCAATCAGCGGTTGCGCTGCCCAGAATCCACTCTATGTGAGGTTAGCTGTAGTCTGTGCTTTGAAAAGGAAGCAGCTGGCAATGGCACGTGTTTCAGAGGAGAACCGTGGATGCCTACACCCTCCAAAACCAGAAGTGGGGTTCGCGCACGTAAGTGGCTACGGCTGCAGACGACTGGCCAGTCCAAACTGGGGTGGGAATTGGATATGCTCAGCCCCATGTTTAAAAAAAAATCATAATTTAAATACATTCCACAAAGTGGCCTTCAGGCTACAGCAGGCACCTGTTGGGCCTTTGTACCTGGCTCTCCTTCAGCCTCCCCAGGTACTACCCTGTGTGTGTGTGTGTGTGTGTGTGTGTGTGTGTGTGTGTGTGTGTGTGTGTGTGTGTGTGTGTGTGTGTGTGTGTGTGTGTGTGTGTTGTGTGTGTGTGTGTGTGTGTGTTGTATGTGTGTGTGGTCTGTACCACAGCCATGCCCATGGGTTCACCTTAGAGTTGAGGTCCCTGTGGTAGATGTTCTTGTAGTGCAGGTAGATCATGCCTCGGGTGATGTCACAGGCCAGGCCCACCTTCTCTCGCCAGCACAGTGACAGGTCCTTCCTGGAGAGGAGTTCCTCCAGGCACCCGCCGTTCACGTACTGCGGGACAGAAAGGCCGTGAGACGCACGCCCCCATCACTCCCCTCCATGACTGTACCTACACTGACGATCCCTCAGCTATGCTCTGGTGTACCTGAGGCATGCTGAAAAACTCATTCTGATTGGTGGACCTGCTCAGGCACAGTTGGATGCAGTTGACTGCGAAGCAGGAAGGGAAAATCGGAGCCCCCCCCTTCCCCATATCTATCTGAACCAATCAAGGAAGGAGATAAAAAGAAAATAACACACCTCTAGGATTGGGTACAGCTTTTCATCCTTCACACAGATTCCAAGATACCTACAACCAAACATAATTAATAAACAACAGGTATGAACATTTTATAATGAACATTTTATAAACCACAGAGAGATTCCAGATGTGTCAGCTTCTTGTTATGCCAATGCATATATTCTCTACCAATTCAATAGTTCTACAAATATCAGAAGTAAATGGCTACAGAAACAAGCTTTACTCACATTTATCATATAACACTAACTAAATTTAACCCCAATTTATGAACTTCTCTTCTCATTGTAAGACTCTGGATAATAACGTCTGCCAAACGCCAGTAATGTAATGTAATGTAACATTAGACTTTGCGGAGGGAGATCCTTTACTCTCTCATTAGGTTCAATTTGAGATGGGTTTTGAGCTGGAGAATTCTCAAGATGAAGATGAAGGAAATAGCAGTCTTCTATTCAGTTTAACCATTTATTAAGCGTTGACGCCAACGGGAGGTCCTTTACCCTACGCAGAGGATTAGGAGTTCCCCCAACAAAAACAAACATTAGTTTGTATAATATTATAACTCCTCCTCTACCTAACTAATACACCAATAATGTGTGGTGACACCCTTTTGTCATATCTTATTTTATCAAATAACAAATTAGGCGAAAAATAAACATGTTATATGACCAGTTCCTACCCTATGCGCTTGGGGGCACTCTTGATCTACCAAATAAAATAGTTTGTGACTTATCCTCATGTGCATGTTAATCAGACCATGTCATTTCTCTTATTTTTTCTTATTTTCCCACTTGTTCGGTCAGCATGATCTATCTTATCTATTGTTATAGGTACAACTCCTGCTTAGTTATGGAACACAGGAGGGAAACATTCCTGTTTTGACTGGTATGCTAGATGCCCTCGTCCTTGTTGATAGGGAACTATCCTTCATCCTCTTGCCACCCCCCATCCTCAGTACTTTTCCACTAGATCTTGACTGTATTATTTAATTATTTATATAGAAGCTTGCATATGGGGCTTTCTTGGGCCTACAGAACAGTTTCACAAAACAGCTTACTTCCACAACTTACATTAAGTCCACAAATATATCTTTGCATACTTAATTAGGTAATTTTATAACCCATACAAGCTTACAAAAGACTGACAAAATGCACGCCAAGTTATAGCATGTGCTATTGTATGTCATCATTATAATTATATCAATATTTCCCATGCTGTTTAATACAACATTTAGCCATATTTACGTACATTACATTACTGGCATTTACCATACATAGAGCAACTTACACAACTTCTAACATTTCTACATAGCATTCATTTATACAGCTGAATTATTACGTGTGCCTTAGCCTGAAGTGTAACTAGTACTTTGTTTTGCTTCTTTTTTTTTATAGCAAATAAAACAAAACAGAATATCAATTACTAAAATTCTGGGCTTTTCCAGAACGTTCCAGTTCATGCCCCTGCAAGAAAGCCAAAGCTGTTTGCCAAGTGAAACCAGACAATGGCATGTCATTAATGACATCGCTAGAGTCACAGGCTTGGTCGGAGCCTCATATTTTATTAAGTGTGTGAGCGTGCTGATGACAACAGAGGAAGAAACAGGAGAACGGATTGAAAGGATTGGTTGACGTTTGAAAGGAGACTTGCCTGACAATGTTAGGGTGCGAGAGTTTCTGGAGCAGGCCGATCTCTCGCACAATGCTGCTCTGGTCCACGTCGTTCTTGTAGATCTTCACCACCATCGCCTTCCGCGTCGTGCAGTGCATTACCTGGTCAACGGAGGGCGACACTCACAGTTAATTCTCTGCCAATTATGTTTTTATTTTCCACTGGTGATGTTATTGTATGTGTCTGCTTTTATATTGTATGTGCAAATGTTTTTCTTCTTGTATCATTTTACTAAAATGCTCCATCGCTGTGCTGGAATTACAGGATCTATGGTGCCATTAGTCCACCTTACGCCCCACAGGGTAAAAAGGGGGCAGGGGGAACATATTAAACTGGGGATTCATACCTGACTTAGAGGTACAGTGGAAATATTCCAAACTACAACAAGCAATCGTTAACGAATGAAAGCAAACCGTTAAAATGATGGTGATTATCTTTTCACGATGCACATTTTGCACGCTAAAAGAGGTTGTTGTGTTCCTGTCAGTATGTTCTCAAGGACAGCAGTTTCTCACATAATTGCGAGCATGGTTCAGTTGCGACTGGAACAACGCGTGCATTCTTTGATCTGTTGGAAAAGCAGGCTCACATAAATCCTAACCTGGAAAAAAAACACGTACATTTGTATCGCGTGATTTGTAGCATCTGGTCGACCGCTCGGTTTAAAGCGCCCTTCTGGGAACGGCGTTCATATTGCCTCGTCCCCCCAGCCCGAGAGCAGGGTCACGCTCAAGCGAGGACAATGACCCTAATCAGAAGCCTTCTCAGGGTAGACCTTATTGCAGCCGTATCGAGATGCCTATCGATGTGGGATATTCCGCTTGAATGTGAACATGTTAACCAGAACCAAGAGCCGCGGGCCACCTCATGCGTTACCTCACCACGCAGGATTTTATTTTAAAACATGATAGTATTGTACTTTAGCTCTGGGGTTGTCAAACTATCCTCAAACTGTGCGCTGGGTTTTATAACAGACATTATCTTGATCAATTAATGTTGCTGAATACAGGTTTAACTTCTTTGAGAACCTTTTCCTTGAACTAATCTTAACGGCATGCAGGTTTGGCCTGTTGATTTAGTTGCAGTGACCATGTGCCAACACTCATTTATTTTATCAGTCTGGTTATCTTTTAAAAAATGAAAATGTAACCTGTTTCTAAAGGAATCAATCAATTGTCACATTAAAGAAGATGAAAGGATTCGTTGATCTTTGTTGCAAAGCTATTTCAGTCAAAATGTGACATAGGAGAGTAACTTTTCAATAGACATGAAAATACATTAAAAGGGTCTTTTAATCGTATTAATAACAATTCAAGGGTTGCAATTGTGGTTGGAATGAAAAGCAGCATAGACATTTTGCAGGAAATCTATTTGTTGAAATCAGCAAAAACTTTTATACTGTAAGCAACATAATTTCGGTCAGGACAACTCACGTATTCAAATAACGTTTAATAATGTTTAATTAATGAATGTGCTGCAATAAAATTTTGGTTTGGCGCTGAATGGACCCGCTTTAGTACTACTCTGGAGCACGGGCATCCCCCCCCCCCCCCCCGCTAAACAGGAAATTACCAGAAACTCCCCGTACCAAAGCAGATCCAAACAACAGGTGGAAGCTGGGGTGGTGGCGGGTGACAGCAAATTTATTTTAACACAAGCCGTAAACAAACAAAAAGCAGTGTATCAGCGTTCAAGCAGCACAGAGAACTCATTCTTGGCTTAAAAAGGACACTCCATTAGAGCTGTGTGCATGTGATTGGTTGAGTATGAGATGCGTGGTTGCGAGCCGACCATGGTCGGCTATGATAAGAGTTTCCTGACAGAACTTGGGATGCACACGTAAAAACGTTTGCTCATTCCTCCAACTAACAGGTTCAGAGTCAGACAGGCCTTTTCTAGTGGACAGACATGCGTGCTAAAAGGTGTGGTGTTCTTCTAAAAAGTGGCTCTATTACAAGGAAGTTCCTGTACAGTTTCCTGTTTGTGTGCCATTTGGATGGTTTCCACAGGCAAAGCTATGTACCTGATGTGCAGGCTCGGCCATGTTGGCTCCTGGAATGTAACACCCTGGAATGTTCCAGCTTAGCATTGTTTTCAGTTTTTTTTTTTAAACCTGACAACTTGAAAGCCAGTGGCTGGTACAACATGTACCATTAACATTAATTGTTCAATGGGAGAATGTTCATGGGCTGAATGTTCTGTTCTCATTGCTTATTCTTATATTCTATTGCATTAATGCACTTCCCAGACATTTTGTCCAAAGCAACTTCAATGACTAATATAACAGTCATTGAAGTTGAAAAATAACACTAAATATAAGTAATGCTAAGTAAGTGCAATACAATACTGAGCCCACAAATACTTGATGCGATGCTCTAAGTCCGAACCAATGTTACATTAAAACTAGAAGGACATTAAATCAAATAGACAAATTTAACTTAATATTTATCGTAAAAATGTATGTACTGTCATAAAAATGTAATTTGTGTTATGTATGTAATATAGTATGTAATATTAATTTTCACTAAAAATATCTTAGTGATATGCCAGCACAAACAAACTGGTTTTGCTTGGGATAGGGGTGCTTGTCAAAAGAAATCCAGAGAACATGTTGTTCCCACTTTGCTCCCAATAATGTGACATACCAGGTTAAGTGACACACCTGCTCTTAATTATCCCATTAAAGAAAGAAAGAAAAAAGTGTCAGCCTGTGTGTAAGGTCATACTTTCACAAACACAATATGTTGAAACATGTTCGTTTGGAGCAATAAAGAGCATAATTATAAGATACAATACAAAGTCCATTCTTGGATGTAATATTATTGGTCATGACCTCAGTGAAGAGCACCAGAATTGTTGGTTTGCCTTTTGGGGTGTTTCATATGAAAATAAATACACTGCCAACTGCTCTCAAAAAACATTGGAATACCCACCCACCCCCTTCAAAAAAATAAGGTCAAAAAACAGGAATATGTTTCAAACCACCGCATTATACTTTGACAGAGTTCACTTTTTTCCTATAGGATTGAGCCATGATAGATAGAACAGAATGAGGGATAGAACAGAATCTCACACCCACATTGGCCTTTTGGAGAACATTGAACACCACTGGGTTAGAGCAGGGGTCCCCACCCCTAGTCCTTGAGAGTGCCAGGGTCTGTTGTGTCTAAATTGGGGTGCTCATTTTCGGTTAAAAGAAAAAAGGCCTTTGGCTCCCCAGACCAGAGCTGGCCAGCCCCTGGTGCAAACTCTGCTAAGAGTTGAATTAACACTGAACCTGAAGTGTAAGTGAAGTGTGTTACTGCATGACGTTCTGGAATACCTTGTAGACTTTGGAGAAGAAGCCGCTTCCGATGAGCTCAGCGCTGAAGTTTTCCCAGAATTCCAGTTTTCGGACAGTGGCGCGGAGCATTTGCCAGCGATCGGCCTGGCAGTAGGAGTCTGTGGACTCGCCCAGGAGGGTTGGGCTGCTGGGCTCCGAGGCTGATTCCGCTTCCGCGTCTGTGTCCATGTTAACGTCCACACTCAGGTCCACTGAGCACACCCTGGAGAGCTCACCTGTGGTCACAAACAGAACTGGGGTCAGTCATTTTACCTCACTTTTCTTACTCCTTTATTTATCAATAGGACACCCACTGACCTCCTCTCTCAGCCCTCACTCAATGGCCAATGGCTGTCACTGATCTTGGGTCAGTCACTTCCTCTCTCTCACCCTAGACTCCTTTATTATGCTCTGAGGCTCTTGCTGATCTGGGGTCAGTCACTTTATCTATCTTTTTCACCTGGGGTCATTGCTCTCTCTTTATATTTACTAATGCATTTTACTCATTCTGCCCCCGCCTCATCAATGGGGTGCAGAAACACGTAGGTTCACAGTTGCCGTGGAGGAGGTGAGGGTCAACCATTTATTTAAAGAAAATATTGGCACCCTAATAGATGTGACCGCTGTAACAGCATCCCTGCAGACGGAACCCATATGTTCTGTGATTGTCCAAAACTTCTGGGACTCTGTTTTTGAAACTCTGTCAAAAATGCAAGACATTGAATAGCAAACCTGCCCCCTCATTATCTTGTTTGGGGTTCCAGAAGACCATACTACTTTGAATGCCAAACAGGCTGATATAGTGGCATATCCACCCCAATCCCAATTGTCCTATTCCTGGCTTAAAAACCTACTATTCTTTCTTAAACTGGAGAAGATAAAATTCACTCTCACTGGCTCGCTGGACCATTTCTACAAGAAATGCCAACGCTTGATAGATTATTTTAACAGTCAAACCATTCAAACACTCTCCATATAAGGAATATAGATGGGTCCAAATTATCAAATCAAATCAAATCAAACTTTATTTATAGAGCACATTTCATACAAGTGATGCAGCTCAATGTGCTGTACATAAAAATAAAAAATAAGGAATTTTAAAAATATCACAAAGGAAAAAATTGAAAAACAATACAAATGGTACAAAGAGATACCAAAGACATGATAGCGAAAGAGCAAATTAGAAAAATTAAAAATACAAATTTAAACAAATAAATAAAATAAAATATTTTTTAAATTTTATTTTTTAAATCGGGGCCAGCAAAGAGACGAACACTAATTTAAGATAGATGTAGTATAAAATTGAGGTATAGGAGCATTCTAAGTAAAAGCCATGCTAAACAGGTATGTTTTTAATTTCCTTTTAAAACCATCTACTATTTCTGTGTTCCTCAGATCTTCTGGCAGGGTGTTCCAACGGCTAGGGGCATAGAAGCTAAAAGCTGCCTCCCCAGCCTTTTTAGTCTTCACTCTTGGAACATCCAAAAGGCGGGTACCAGAGGATCTAAGGGACATGGGGGGTTCATATCTTTCAAGCATGTCAGACATGTACCTAGGTGCTGAACCATTTAGGGTTAGGGTTTAAACTAATAAAATAATTTTAAAATCAATTCTAAAACAGACAGGAAGCCAATGTAGAGATTTTATTTTGTATAAGTTGTAATTGACCAATCCTTTTTTTGGGGAGACCAAAAAAGAGAGCATTACTATAATCAAGCCTGCTATTAATAAAAGCATGTACTACTTTCTCTGAATCAGACTGTGAAATAAAATCCTGCACCTTAGCAATGTTTTTTAGGTGGTAGAAAGCTGATTTAGTGACATTTCTAACATGGGCATCAAAATTAAGATCAGCATCCATGATTATTCCAAGGTTTGTAACCTGGTGTTTGCTCTTCAGTAACAGAGATTCTAGATAGAGATCTAGAATTTTTTCTTTCAGCCTTTGCTCCTGAAATAAGTATGTTTTTTCTTTATTTAATTGTAAAAATTTTTGGGACATCCACAGATTTATATCACCAATGCACCTGATCAAGGAGTTCACAGGGCTCATGTCCCCAGGTGATATGGAGATATAAAGTTGTGTGTCATCCGCATAGCTGTGAAAATGTATGTTATGTTTCTTAATGACATTCCCGAGAGGGAGCATGTACAAATTGAAGAGGACTGGCCCTAGAATGGACCCCTGAGGAATACCACACAGTATGTCAACTTCCTCCGAGGTATGATCACCTAGTGCAGTAAAAAAGTTGCGCCCGGTTAGATATGTCCTAAACCAGTTTAGAACTGTACCCGAGAGGCCAACCCAATTTTGAAGTCTATCTATGAGAATTTCATAGTCAACAGTATCAAAGGCTGCGCTCAAATCCAAGAGCACGAGAACAGAGAGCTTATTTGAGTCAGTATTCACTCTTAGATCATTTACCACCTTAACAAGTGCCGTCTCTGTACTATGGTGGGCACAAAAACCGGACTGGAAATTCTCTAAAATACAGTTTGTGTTAAGATAATCATTTAGTTGCTTAAAAAACAACTTTTCAAGGATTTTTCTGAGAAAAGGGAGGTTTGAGATGGGCCTATAATTACGTATTTCTGAAGAATCGAGATTACTCTTCTTCATGAGTGGCTTTACCATAGCAGTTTTAAGTGCATATGGGAAAGTGCCAGTTTGTAAAGAACAGTTAATAATAGCCTGTACTTCATCTGTTAAGCAGCTAAAGACAGTTTAAAAAAAAGTAGTTGGAACAGGGTCAAGGGGGCAGGGAGATAGTACTTTCACAAGCAAGTCAGAATCAACCATATTAAAATTCTCCATACTGCCCTCACATGGTGAAGAAGGGAATTCGACTTTATCTGACCTTGTCTGAGTGATGCCCAGTCTAATGTTAGTTATCTTATCTGTAACAAAAGCAGCAAACTCCTCACATTTTGATGTAGAGAAAAGATCACAAGGCATTTTAGGGGGGGGGGGGGGTTATCAAACTATCTATAGTAGAAAAAATAATTTTTGCATCGCCTTTGTGATTGTTGATAATTTCTGAGAAAAAAGATTTCCTGGCATATTTCGTTTCTCTGTTGTAGCTGCTGAGTTTATCTTTATAGATATCCAAGTGTAACTGCAGTTTTTTTTTTCTCCATTGACGCTCTCTTTTCTCTTTTTAGCCGTCTTATTTTTTCACCGTTCCTCCATGGGGCTTTCTGCTTGCCAGACACTGTCTTTATTTTCAGTGGGGCAGTAATATCAATAATTTCCCTTAGTTTAGAATTAAAATTGTTCACTAAATCATCACAGGAGGAAGACAAAGGAGGGTGAGGTAAATTTGCTACATAATTCATGAAAGTTTCAGCAGCCCCAGAATTTAGGTAGTGCCTTTTGATCACATGCTTCTTATTTACATGGTTGATAGCCAATATGACATCAAAGAATATGCAGAAATGGTCAGATATAGCTGCATCAAGGGTAGAAGTAATACTGATATCCAGGCCCTTGGTAATGACCAGGTCCATAGTGTGGCCTTGTTTATGAGTAGGTCCAGAGACATGTTGGACAAAGTCAAAGGAATCTAAAAGGTTGTTAAAATCTTTAGCTTTTGAGTTAAATGGATTATCGATGTGTAGGTTAAAATCTCCAGAGATAATAACACAGTCAAAGTCTGTGGATATTATGGACAGTGATTCTGCAAAGTCCTCAATTAAACCAGAGTTACATTTTCAGAGGATGATACACAGTGAGAAGGAGAACAGGAACATCACATTTTAAAATCATTGCAAGGTGCTCAAAAGTAGGGAAGTCACCAATTGAAATTTGTTTACAATGAAGTTTGTCAGAATATAATGTTGCTACACCACCTCCTTTCCTCCCTTGTCTCACAGTATGATAGAAATTTAAATTTGGAGGTGATGCTTCAATAAGTGCAGATGGTCCAGTGTTGTCCAGCCGAGTTTCTGTGAGCATAAGAGTGTCCAGTTTGTGTTCAGTTATAAGTTCATTTATGACAAACATCTTATTGCTAAGTGACCGAACATTAAAAAGTGCCATTTTCATCTTTTGAGACACAGAAACAATAGGTTTATCAATAAAAGTGCTGATACGTATAAGGTTATCTGGGCAGCTGCCCCGTGCATGCTGACCAAGCCTACTGAGTCTAGGGGTAGCCAGCTGAATCGGTCGGGGGATATGGTTACCTCGGCTAGTGATACTGAATCCAAGAGTAAAGGGTTTTGTAGCGCGGACACTACTTAATCTAGTCGTAGTCCTAACAGAAATAAAATGATTAAAATGTATCTGGAAGAAACATTTTATTTCCAGTATTAACACTGGATGGTCCCAGCCCAGTAAGTAAACTACCCATATTAGCGGAGGAACTAAAAAGATAGGAACTAGGACCGGGGGGACATCAATGCTTAACGGACCGTTCAGCACGTGTGTGGATTGTGGTTACTGGGGCAGGATATGCAAGACACTAGGGCCAGTAGTGAATGCTGTATCCCATAAAATAAGTTGGCAGAAAGCATCCTTCCACCCGCCTTATTGGGGTGAAGACCATCCGAATGAAAAAGGTGACCCCGTTCCCAGAATAGATTAAAATGATCAATCAGGTTCACGCTATGGGCAGCACAGGCAGACGAGAGCCAGGTGTTCAGGCTAATTAACCGGCTGAATTGACCCACGCCGCGACCAGAGGTGAGGATTGGACCTGACAGGAAAACCCTTTTATTAAGGGAGTTAAGTAACTTAAAAAGGCAGAGAAAGTCATGTTTTAGCAGCTCCGACTGCTGATTAAGAGTGTCATTAGTTCCAATATGTCTAATAATCTTGTCGGCGTCGGGGTGGGAATGAATTATATCCGGAATTTGAATTTAAGGTCCTGCACTCTAGCACCAGGGAAGCTAAAAGTAAGAGCCCTTTTGAGTCTTGCGTCTCTAATATACAATTACTCAAGATCTCTCTCATGTATTGTTACTTCATTTTAGTTATTTTTATCTAACTTTTAGATTATTTAAATTTTTCTTGGAAAAAAAAGGTTATAGGCCTAATCAAGGGTGAGTATCCCTTTATCAACTATGGCTCTGTGTTAAATAGCTAGTCTGAAGGTTGACTGCTATCATTTCTGTTATTGTCACTTGTCAGCTTCTCCAGATGAATAAAAAAAAAAATGACTACACCCAGATTCATGACATCATGGAAATGAAACAGTACCAGTCAATGCCTTTCTTCAAGACTAAACAATAGAAAACAAAACAAAACAAAGCAGTTCAGATGCTGAATTGCAAAACAACTGATTTTCAGTAGATCATTTTAAAATACCTCAAAAACACATTTCTAAAGAACCTGTTTTCCAGAAAGGCTCATTTTGAAATGAAGTGTCATTATTTTGACAATGACCGAGAGATTGTGTCAGCACAGGTAAATGAAATAAATCCCCATGGATTAAAGGTACCCAGTTGAAAGAGTAAACAGATTTCTGGTCCCCTCATATTTAGGGAACTTTATCTCTATTGAGAAAAGAAAAGCCATTCTTAAAGTTCCCAATGCTTTCAATCATGCAAGAAAACAAAAAAGGTCTAAGATTCAACTATAAAATCCTGGAGAAGACTGAAATTCTTGTTTAGCAGAGCTAGGTATCTAAGCAGACCATTTAACACTGGCCCAAAACAGAGAATCCATAGACTCACCAGATGCTAAACTCTGCATTCTTAACACTGAAAGTTCTCTCTCCCTACTGTTGAAGCCAAACCATTTCTGTATCAACTGAACATTCATAAAGGAGACATGACCAAGTACAGTACTGTGGGACTGTGGGTATCTGGTAGGTCTATATAATTGCCGTCCAGTGGCTGTGGATTTTAAATGGACTTGCTGCACTGAACTTTGAGCTAATGAGACCCCTCCTGTCGTGAATCACAGACACAGCAGTTGGAACAGATTCAATGGCGTCAGTTTTCTGTAGAGGAAGGGGAAGTGGCTGGGAAGCGTTTGTACTTGTGCGGTTAGCAGCTCACTGGGTCAGAAAGCGTGCATTCTCACACCTGCCTCCGAAAGAGGGCTACTCTCAGAGGGTGTCATCTCAATGCTTTGCGAGCAGACCTGACTTTCAGCACGTGAGAGACATGGGGCAGCAGGAGGTGGGGACTGATCCTGGGTGGAAACAAATGGACGCCTGTCCCAAAACGACCCCTGAAGTCCCAAAACGACCCCTGAAGTCCCTGCACGTGCATGTGGACTTCACCTCCACCCTACAGTATTTATCCATCTCACCTTTATTTATTCAGGCAGGTCAACTGAGAAGTCAGCTCTCTTTTGTACTGAGGACCTGGGACATCAAAGTTTGGAGGGAATGCCACAGAGTGGCAGTGGCATTCACTCTTGTGCTTGGAGAACTGCAGGGCGGCTGGTTTTTGCTTTCAACTTAAAATCACCCACCGGTTCAGAGTCAAGTAACCAGGTGAGGGGAATTTTGTACTCAACTATTTAAATCAAGAAAATTAAGTGCTGAATAGCCTTGTATCTCCAAGGCAAAGTGAAAATCACCAGTTCAGCCAATCAGATGAAGGGCAAGAGGTGATTCGGTTTCCAGATGTACAAAGCTAATCAGTAGACAGCCAGCCTGCTGTTGATTCACTAGCATTTTCTTGCTGTCAGGTACTCCCTTACAGCACCCTCCTGTGGTAAGTCAGCCTTCATATGTCACATATTAAAGCCTTGCTTATTTTCACGATAATACAAATTCAAGCTATGAAATATGACAAATGGGTGGACAAACAAAAAAGAAACCGGTGGAAAGCTCAATTCAAATGCTCAAGCTCAAAAGTGGTCTGCGACACCAACCTGGCATTTCGCAACCGACATTCAAACATGTTCAACATACTGGATGAACCACAAAACTGAGATCTATGTCAGGGATATATTTTTATGCCAAGCCTTTATTTTTATGCCAAGAGTATGCTATCTTTGCTATCTTTTGTCTTGCTTTCAGCGCAAGAGCACAAAAACACACAAGTGTTCAAGCTTCCACCTGGTTGTTCTCGTTTTCAATGACAGGCACTGGAGGTCAATATCAAAATGAATAACCCCAAATCAACTATCAGTATAACAATTTGGGATATTGATTATAAATGGCTGCATGCGTTCAGTATGGCATGCCTCTGTCAATAGTCTCTACTTCTGACTGACTGCAAAGGGGAAACATCATTAAAAACTGATTCTGTCTTCCAGAATAGTTTTAAAAATAGCCATGAATATAGACAGGGCAGAAAGGTGTGCAGTTAGAGTGGGTATGAGAGAGGGGTCTCTTGGAAAGGGTCCACTCAGTTATTTAATCTTTAAAAATATCACCAAAGCAGTCTTCTTGTGTTAGCAAGTTAAAAATGCCTTAATTTATATGGAAAATCCACTCAGGAGATGATTAAGAACATGATGCACAAATACATTTTGGCTTACCAGCCTCCATAAGGGTATCTTACAACACAGAAAACCAGTGTGTACAAACCACAAGTAGTTGGTGACAATCAACAGGTGTGAAGCAATCAGGAGTGTATGTGGGAACATTCCGTGCTTGTAAAGATCTCACATGGAGTCTTGTTCCAATTTATTCAAAGTTAAGACAGTGGTAAACCTAGGTGACATTCTCATCAGACTTCAAACAAAAGTCCCATGAGCATCTGTGATTGGGGGCGTCAGTGTCGCAACTTCTATTGTCTGATTTTTCTCTGCCAAAACAAATTCCATATGGGTAATCTCTCCAGTTTCAGTGAGCAGGGGCATTTACCATGAGTGATGCACAATGCTGGTCCCTCCCTGTGAGATAATCTCGGCCATGTTATAAGTCATCAATCTAACATAATCTGCTGTAAAAACAAACAAAAAACACCGCGCTGACAAGAACACACACAAAGAACCTGTCTTGGCTCGCCAGTTTTGCCAGAACACAGGAATGATAACTCCTGGCAGGGAAACCAGAGACAGAAGCGGGATCCAGTCTCTCTGCGGGTGAATGAATGAGAGAGAAGTGGAATGAATGTGAGTGAATGAGTGAGATATCGTGCGAATTATTAAAAGAGCGAGTGAGGGAGAGCTATGGAGTGAGTTACAGGGAAACTAAATGAATGAAAGTGAATGAATGTGTGATATATGTAGTGAGTGGAGCGAGGGAATGCGAGTGAGAGATATTAAAGGAATGAGTGAGTGAACGAACGCGTGAGGTGTATCATAAGTGAAAGAGGAAGAGATATGGGCTCAGTGAATCCAAAGTAAATACGTGAACAAGAGAGAATTGAGTAAAAGAGTACTTTAGTGAGTGAGCGAGTGCATGAGTAAATAAGTGAATGAAAGATACTTCAGTAGAGAGAGAAGAGACAGATCTACAAGGGAGTTTTACATCAGACTGAGCTTTCATGCCTCCCCTGTGGGTACAGGCCATTAGCCCTGGTCTCGCATGTGGAGCTGAGAGTCACTCATCCTGACAAGGCCTGTGGTCCATTTTAATCCCATCCTCTCTTGTGGGGCTTCCTCACAGACCAATCAAAGCAGCCCAACAGTGTCTGATCTGACCCATAAGCCCTGCCTAGCTAGATAGCGCCCATTATCGGGCACGCCCGCGTTCAACCATATTTGAACTTCCTCGAGAGCTGATTTGCCAATGGTAAAAAAAGAAAACCAGTAGTTGCTATGTCTATAGCACATTCACAATATTAGCAAAATGTGTGTTGTTGTTTTTTTAAACTCTAATTCATTGTAATCAACTTAACTAGCAAGCACCAACATCAAGAAGTGCATTTTTTATACGTCCACTCGAGGGCGTGGTAGGTGAAGAAATAAATCCAATGAGATGGAAAACTGAACTGCCATGGAAACAATCCATTTAGCCAGCTATTTTGCCAACATATTGGTGATTCAAATGGTATCCTTCTTGATGAAATAAACGATTAATTGATTATTAAAACAACAACAAAAATATTTTTTTTACAGGGTTCGGTACGCTACAAGGGTAATCTCGTCATAGCTGCATTTGGACTTTACTCATCACAACCACCACCTGAGGAAATATTGCCTTAAAGTGTGCTAGAACACATTAGCGTTTCATCATAAGCAAACAAGAGGGGACAGGAGAAAGTCCTACCAGCTATAGTCTGTTTTATTACTCTTTAAAGAAAAAAAAGGTGTTCATTAAATTATTCGGAGGCTGAGCCTAAAGTATGTGTGGAAGCTAGTAATAAAAAATGAGCCATTAGGGATCGTAATGTAAGATGTCTCCAGCGGTGAGAACAGAATTTTAATTTACAATTATGGTTTCTGAGGCTCATTTTATAAAGCCTATGTCCACACCATGGATGAACTGTTATGGCAAAGCACAGCAGTCATTCCTAGTCATACAGACCGAAACCTACCAGATTTACTGTGTTGGACACACACTCAGAACAGCTGCTGCACACGATAAAATTTTCAGCCATAAATCAACTCTAACATGGTCTAAAGATACACTTAAGTACATTTCGGTCTGATTTCGATTCACATAAGCGCTGTTAAGAGTTGAATTAACACGACACACATCCGAACAACTCCACACGCAGTGTTTGTGTGTCTGTGAAAGAGAAAAAGAGATAGACAGACAGAGAAAGAGAGAAAGAGAACATTGGGGGGGCGGGGGGGCAGAGAGAGAAAAACACAGACAGACACGCACACAAGCACAATGCACAATGTAAAGCAATTAAGGTTTGCACCATGTTAAACTCAGCAGGTGATGTAGACGCCCACAGTCACTGGGTGAGCCCCAGGAGTCTCACGGAGAAAGACTCCATAGTTACAAAGTAGGGAATCCACCTCTTTAAGAAAAACAAAAACAAAACCAGCATTGTGAAGATGCACTGAGTGTACTGCCAATAAATCATTACAACCGCAGACACCTTTGTGCTATCCATTACTGCCAGGCTCCAGGCATTTAATAAACACAACGCTACATGATCTTAGATTCTTACAAAACCGTGGAGTAAAGACACAATGTATCCAATATATTATATATTTATTCACACACTAACTGTAATTAGGCAGAAAAAAATCTAAAACACAAAAAAACAACAACAAATGGCGTTCTTTACTTTGTGAGTTGTGAATAATTCAGAGGGTAATATAAGATCCCTCTCATGCGCCTTTTTCAACTCGATTGTAGGTCTGTAACACAATCTGGTTTGTTTCTGTTATAGTTGCTATCACAGAGCTCTGGGTCAAGACCCATTGTGTGTACGTGTATGTGTGCTTGTTTGTGTGTGTGTGTGTGTGTGTGTGTGTGTGTGTGTGTGTTTCAAATGGTTCAGGCAAGCTCTAATTAAGAAAAAAAAAAAAAAAAAATCCCTGGCTCACTCACGAAGCTTAAGTTTAAGTACTCTACCCAATGCAAGATCAGACATTCAAAAAAGTCCTGTTTACCTGCTGAACATCACCAGAAAGGTATCAAATGCATGGGAAATGTGTTTTCCATCTACACATGACCTTTAACATTACAGCCACAAAAAGATCCCTGTCCTGAGTGATAGCTATGTCCCTGCACTTCCCACCAATCACGTTTATCTTGCGGTGTTCGGTGTTAGCGGTAATTGCCGCATAAAGAGGGTGTTTGTCCAAACCTGACGGATGATGAAAACACATTTCGGCATAAAACCTATGCACCAAACACGGTTTCGGATATTTTCTGTTCGGAAGAATGACAGACCCCTCTCTATGCAACAGGAAAAGAAAAACAGACACACACAGGTCGAGTTTCCTGAAAAAACTGAGATGCGCACTAGGCCCAGATAATCCTCATGGCCCTGCTAAATTCCACATTCCGTTGAGTCACCACTCATATGTCTGTGGCTGGTCCAGCATCTATTCGTTGGTAAGGCTTCTCTCTTTGAGCACAAACACTCATCATTTTAAACCCAATTTTATAGTTTGTTTAATTGTAAAGTTGGGCAGAAAACCTGGAAAGACGCGACAGCTAGAGCCAAAAGCCAGAAGTACATGCTCACTTTATTAATTTGCTCACTTAATTAATTATAGAAAACATAATATTGTAATAATATGATGTACTTTAGATTAAGAATAAGTTTCCTCCTGAACTGAGCTAAGTGATTTGTCAGAACAAGTCAGGGATGGGATCATATACACATAAAAATTCTTATTCCAATTTTCCATTGGGGTGGAAAAAAACTGATCACACATTTTATTGCAACAATTTAAAGTTTTCTCCATCATCAATCAGACCTGTTTAATGTCTGTTTGAGCAAACCGGATGATTATCCTCCATAAAAATCCATCGAAATATTCCAATGGGGCTGGCCAAATAACTCAAATGACTGGTGTATAAACCTTGTCCCCAAAACATTAGAAGAAACTGGTCATAGGTGTTTGCATAGCACAACGCTTTCCGAGCTTCTTTCCAGAGAGTTAGCATCTGAAAGTGAAACACCTTGGTTCATGTGGGGTATTTTACTAGGTAAAATGTGTGTGTGTGTCGTAGGGGGGGTGGGGGGTGGTGGGGGGGCAAGGAATGACGGAAAACGTGATCTTGAGCTTGGCGGAACAAGAAGGTGATTTGTAACGTTACACCTTACGTTTAGAGAAACCCAATACTCAGGTGAACACACCTGACCTCCCGCTGTGGATGGCTTAGTTGTCAGCCATCAGTTGGCCTGTTAATGTATGGAGCTGATGCCCCCCTCCCTCCCCCACCAGACAGCTCACCGCCCTTACGGGAATGGAACAAGGGACCCAGACACCCAACTTCCTGGACGAATATAAAAAATATATAAATTCAACGTGTGAGGGAAGGTTATGCAAGTCGATGCATCTATAAGACAATTGTTGCAGTTTCAAAGTGAAGACTGCATTCATCCCAATGCCATTGAGCAGCCAAAAATATAATAAATACATAAAATGTACAATAGATACAACAAAGCCTTAAGCTAAAAATATTTTTGTTTACAAACGTCAAATATTGACATTTTCTGACCGTCCTAAGCTTCAAGATGGGAAAATAGGTCTACGTGTTTCTGTCTCAAATCCGCTATCTGGCATCTTGCCCCAGTAACATCATAGCAACTGCTGAGCCGGCTGTCTGCTCAGAGAATTTCACACAGCCTAAAAAAAACATACACCCCTGGGGGACTAAATTAAAAAGCAACGGTTCATTTGCACATGAGATACTTCTTCCATACCAGTGGCCATGGTTGATCTTGGGATGGCGATGTAAATTAAAATATCTGTTGAACGTCTTTCAAGCTGCTATCTGAGCAGAGCTCCTAGTTTAGCGAGGTCCTCATGCAAATGCAGTCAAAATACATGCAAGTCCAGCCATTCACAGCTTTCACATCATTGGAAATTAAAGAAAAAATCTTATCGGTTTGTGAAGCAAAATTAATCTCATTCAAAAAGTAAATCTTAAGACAGTTTGGTCCATAATATAAATTCCAGGGACATTAACTGACCATGTAAATTTTTGTACATGTCCAGAAGACATTTATACAAAAGAAAAAGAAAGATATCCCACACCTGCTTATGAATTATATGAGTTTAACCCTTAAATCAACTATCTTTTAAGTATTTCACAGGTCCATTTTAAAAGGGTGAAAATATAAGAGAGAGTGATTTATTTCAGAGCCAGGAAATTTCAGCTCTGGTGCTAATGATATAGATAGGCCTACAAAAGGACAGCGTTTAGGGAGTATCTTTTTGTGAAGGGAAAAATTATTGAATAACTTACTCCATTGGTTCACTAAACTGTTCATGTGCATCTCGAAGGCAGGTGGCACTTCCTCCGCATAGGAAACAACAGCAAGGCGAGCCGAGGGCAGCGGTTTTTCTCCTGCAACTGAGCAAGACCCACGTACAGCTATTAGCAGACGGCAAGCAGCGGACATAAACACACACAAAGCGGGCCAGATTCGACCACAAGAATTGTAGGAGCATTTAACTGCCCAACATAGATAAAACATGGCTGAAAAGCAAACACCTCTTCTCGTTGTGATATTGCTATGTTGGCCTACTTTAATTTGCCTGTCAAGGTTAATGTCAAGTCAAAACTCCGGAACATTAATATTTTCATTCATTCGCTTTCATGTTGACGTCAAGGGCCGCGAAAGCTACTTTTCCGATCCCAAGCAGTTGCCTAATCTATTGTATCATCCTGGATTGTATTTTATCATCTATTGTATCATTCTGGTTTGCCGGTCAATTAAACAAACTGAAACGAACAGCTGATCACCTTCACCCATCATACCGCACATCAACTGATAAGACTGAACAAAGGTGTAGGCTACTTATATGGCGAATGATATCACTTTTAGCATGCAGCCTATTATTTCGCAACTAATTTGCTTAAACGGTGATGTTGCACTCGCCATAAAGGCCAGGCGTGCAAGACCGAATGTTTTGAAAATACGGAGCTCAAGATGAATGGGATACTTTATGTTTTCAAGTCTCATCATTTTCACACTAAGGTATAAGTTCACGTGTTTGGTAGTACACAGACCTAAGGTTACATTAGGCTCACCAACATCATTGCGTTGCAAGATTAAATCATAACCTCATCACATTATACAACGAAAATATTGGTAATATATTACCGTGTATTCAATTGCATAGGTTATAAAACATGTCTATTACATTATGAAATCAAAGTTGGCCTAAAACGGAAGTTATAAAGTTTTGAAATTAAAAAAGGCCGCATCATGATACCTGAAATGCTATTTAAATGTATATAATGAAAATAAAATCGTGATTAGCCTACTGCCACCGGAAACCTATGTAGCCAATTAGCAAGTGTTTGGAAGGGATAGGAAGATGGGGATAGGAAGATGAAGAAAAATATATTTTTTTTAAACTAAAAACAACTTTATTTCCATTCGTCCCTTGGCCACAGTTACACCGGTTATCTAAAACATCAGTTCATTCAAATTGATTAGAGTTAATAGTAATAATAATAATAATAATAATAATGAATAATAGTAAACATACGTACAATCGTCGTGCTGGAACAATAAGTAAACTACACGTTCGTCCCTTTTCTGGAAAGTAAGAATCAACTTCGTGGGACAATTCTCTTTAAAATCATCATACACTGTATTCCCCTCTAAAAGTCGTTGCAGACTGTTGACAACTCGTCTCCCGCTCTGCAGTCAGATTCTCTCTCCAGTCAGTGCGTCCGCCCCTGTATTGTCAGCGCCCCTGTTGGCCATTGTGTTGGGCGGGCTGATTCATAAACAGGCTCGCGATATGCATGTTTGCACGGTTGTCCTAGGAACTCATTACGATTACAGATTGCCAACCTTGGTTTGCTCATCCCCCATCCCCCGCTCAATTTCTCACAGCCAAGACTAATGGCAGAGTTGCCAAGGATATGTGTACATGTATGTGTGCGTTTGTGTAAGGTTTTCTTGACATAGCCTATTTGTTACAATTGCCCCCAACCCTGAGCACATGAAACTAGCTAGCTGGCTGGATAGAATCTCAGCTCTAGCTTGTTTCAGATTGGTGCAATTTTATGGTGTTGCAATTGCCCCCTGTTATTGCCCCCAGAATACTCTATGTGTACCATATAGTGCACTCCAATAGTGTTAGCACAGTGACACATTTTTTTGTTTGTTTTGGCTCTGTACTCCAGCACATTGGATTTGAAATGGAACGGTGAGTATCAGGTTAAAGTGCAGACTTTCAGCTTTAATTTGAGGGTTTTTACATCCATATTGGGTGAACCGTGTAGCAATTGTAGTCATTTTTAGACATAGTCCCCCCATTTTAGGGAACCAAAAGTAATTGGACAAATTAATTTGTTCACGTTAAGGGTTGTTTCTCCTGACTTATTAAAGTTAAATAGGCACAAAAGTGTTTAATTTTAGTGTTTATAGGCATTCAATGGAGGGCAGTGAAGACGGAGGTAATGTGGGTGGAGTGTTCCACAAAGAAAAATAGACCGTTTTAGCTCTTTTGATGAACTTTTCAGTCTACATTTTTTTAGATATAGAAAAATTATAAGATAAAAATCGAAAAATTTACATTGTGGCCAGATAAATAATAATGAATAATGAATAGAAAAGATGTTAGCACTATTGAATTACAAGATAAAATAACAAAAAAAATATGAAACCTAAATAATAAATGACATTAAATATAAGACCCCTGTTCACAGTGCAGGGATCCTTCTGGGCTCATGGCTGGGTCCTGGCACTGACTCATCAATGACTTGGCCTAACAGCAGACTCTGCTCTGTCACTTAAAACACAATAATAATAATAATAATTGGCCTAATAATAATGACAATAAACAAGAATAATAATTTCGAACACAACCCCCCTCGCAAAAAAAAAGAAAAGAGACTATATAGCAAAATGCCTTTCACAATTAGATGATCCCATAACCATTTTGCATTTATCAAAACAGTTATTCGTAAATATGCCAGTCATGTTTTAAAATTCCTTGACAATAAACTTTAATTGTGGTTTGTATGCAATGATATTGTGCTTTACACGCCTATGACATCTTAACACTATACGTTACCTTTCTCATCGCCATCGTCATTTTTGCCACACCAGCTGCGTTTGTGTTCGAAATATGTCAGTTAATTTGGCACATTTGGCCGCTTCTTCTTCCAGTGCCTTTCTTTTTTTATCCTAGCCTTTTCTGCTCCCCCTTTTCTTTTTTTATTCTCCATTTTAGCATCTTCGTCTGGCACAAACTCGTAAACTAAGCTAATTACGTCAGGTGTTAAATCATAATCTAAAACAAACTTGGGTTCAACCAATTATGGAATTTGGGAGTGGCCGCTCTCTTCCCCCCTTATCACATCCAGGTTTTTGCTGTGGGCCGTGGTTGCTTTTCGTGCATGTGTGAGTGAGGCGGAAAGAGAGGGGCCAAGTGAGAACTCATGCGGTCCACACTGCAGCAAGTATATGATCTATTTATGCAATTATTGTGTTTCCCGATCCTCGCCACCAGCCCAAAAACCACCGGGATTCTTCCCGATTCTCCCAATTAGCCACTGGCATTGGCATTGGCTGACATTAAGGCAGGCTGAGGTTTTTGGAAACCTGTAGTTCAGATGGTGTGAAAGAAAGGAAGTTGAGTGGCATTGGTATAGTACTGATATGACAAGCTGTGTGAGCAGCAATAACAGGACCAAGGGATTTGATGTAGAACAAGAAGAGGAGGGGACCAAGGACATAGCCTTGCGGGACTCTCAGGGGTTTTATCATGCGTTGATACTGTGCCATCACAAGAAACCTGGAAGGAATGTCCAGCGAGGTAGGATGCAGTTCAGGCAAGGGCCATGCCACAGATCCCCATTAGATACAGGGAAGACAGTGAAATGTGGTGGTCAGCAGTGTCAAATGCAGCAGAGGTGAAGGAGAATCAGAACTGAGGAACTGAGGGAGTTCACCTGAGCAGAGTGGAGGATGTTACTGACAGAGCGGAGCACAGTTTCTGTGGAGTAGCCAGCACTGAGACTAGACTGCTGTGGATTGAACAGGCTGTTCAGAAATGGGAGCAAAGAAGCAGAGACTGGTCAGTAGTTGTGCATGGAAGAGGGATGAAGGGTGGGTTCCTTCAGCGATGGGGTGACACAAGCCTGCTTGAAGGATGAGGGAAAACAGCCAGTGGACAGGAAGGAGTTAACCAGAGGGGAAATCTACAGAAGGATGTCAGGAATTATGGATTGGAGGAGAGATGAGGGGATCAGGGCCTGAGGACAGGTGGCCGGATGGTGTGAGATAAGTTGAGACACATCTGCATCTGTAAGAGGAAGAAAGTGGACAGGGGGTGGGGGGTGGGGGGGGGGGGGGTGTAGAGTGGAAGGGGAGGGCTCAAGAAGGTACCAAGGAGGGGGCAGGGAAATTATATTTCCCAGTATTACTATTTTTTGTGTCAATATATTTTCTGTATATTCCTCGATTCAGGAGAGTACAGAAAAGGATATGCTCTCCTCTAAAGCATGTGATGTCAAGCACCACTTCTTATTGCACAACAGCTCGCAAGTCAGTCTGGCACAGAGATGAGTGGGAGGAAGACACTTCATGTGCAGCTTAAAAGGTGGACTTGCAGGCACCCGATCGACCGGCGGAGGTCTCTGGAGAATGATGAGATGATTCCTGACTGAACCCTCCAGGAACCCTGGGCGATGCAGATTTAAATTATATGTTGCCCTATGAGGATACCGACCATGGTGGGCGCTGGCATGTTCAGGATTCCATCCATGCTCTAGGATGAGAATGGTGCCATAACCAGATGAGCCACCCAGATTTATTAGTTTTAAAGAATTTTCTAAGCCAGGCATTATGGCAACCTTCAATGTTTCACTAATCACAACGTATAGACAGACATACACATATAGTTCTGAGGACAAGAAAGCAACCATTTTTCATAAACTGCACTAGGAGGCAATTAGGTGATTGGGTAAGGACTTTGGGTTCTGTCAAATTGCAGATTTATATCCCGCCAGTACTGTGTGGAACTAGGTATTGGTTCTCAATTTTTTTTTTTTTATCCTGGTATTTCTTTTATTGTTTTCACATTATCTTTTTTTTTTTTTTTTGCAAAACTAAATATTTCATATTTATCTGCTCTGTGGAGTTACTGCGATGGTGAAACCATATAAGTGACACAGAAACGGGAGTAAAAGAAGACCATATCTAAGGTAAACCCACAATTCTTAAGACTGTATTGAATCTAGTCTTCTCAGGTATGTTCATGACATAATTTCTGTAATGGCGCCATCTGGTGGGCTACATGAAAGTAATACTTGTATAAGCGAAGCTCATAAAAAAGAAAAACCTTGTTTCCACATTTGATATGGACTTTTACAATAGAAAATAATTTAGTATACATATACATGTACGGTAGTGTTCTCTTTAGCTGATAATCATTCTGCCATGTTAAAATAGATGCAATAAAACACTGACAATGTTAAAGAAGAACAGGACAAGAAGATGTAAAGATGACCATTCAGTCCACACTCTACAGTAAAGAATTAATAGCAAAGTGAAAAAGCATAGCCTTCTTTCAAACTAATTTGAAATGCACTCAACACCTGAAAAACACAAAGCAAACTGCTAAAATTGTCATACGACAGTGCTTGGTTTGCAGCAGGTTTCAGTTCTTCCCTACTCTGTCCCCTAGTGGTAGAATAAGCTCCCTGTTAGTATAGAGTCAATGTCAATCTTCCGCAGCAGACTGAAAAGACTGCACTGTGTCCAGGCTCAACTAACCCTCAATTATGAACATTTATCAAAGGTTTACAAGCCCTGCCTAGGATACACCCATCACTATGTCCTCACACCTGTTTGTTACTTAAAGCAGTACATCCCCAATCTCCTCCTTGCACCGGTACTTAAGCTGTTGTAGGTTTATACAGTTTATTAGCTACTACTATTGGTTCTCTGCATCAACTGCTCTGCTCGGTGATTAAACCTTTCGTACTTTTGAAAGTCACTCCGAATAAGGTTCTGCTAAATGCCTAAATGTATCGTGATGTGTGATGACCCTTTACACAAGGGTTTCTGTACTAAAGCCAGAAACACCAGAGGACAGAACATTTATATGAATAAATATTCATTTGGCCTGAAGACATTTTTAAACAAAGATTGTTTTTTATTAAGGGATACAGAGAAACATCTTTTTTAATTTCAGTTATAAACAACAAATACAAATGGACGTGACATCATTTACACAGGTATTCAATCATGTCAAGGGTCTTTATCTTACTGGCATGTTCATATTATGGAGGGCTTTGCCCGTTTCAGACTTTATGCCCTCAAATCATTCAAGCTAAGAGGAGTGGTAGGCCAAGATGTGGTCTTTACCTGGTGGAATATATACATTTAGTTTATTTTTAGTTTCCGTTTATGCAATTCAATTTCCTTTTTAAAAATCTTCCGTTTCACAAGGGACAAAACATTTGCCCAAGTCCGTTTTATTGTTTCTTGAGTAAGAACTTTAATAAAAAAATGGAAGCACTATTCCTTTATTTAAAACTTCCCTAAAATTTTTGTTTCACATTTTTCCAAAAAAAGAAGGAAAAAATAAAATTAAAAAAATAAAATGTACCAGTCATCACACATTATTTTTGATATATTATAATTGAGCAGCAGGTCCTGCCTTGGATATTCTGTAGAAGGATTTCCTCTGTCCCTGTTGTGTGCTGGTAGGACATAGATTGTGTTCTCTTCATGTTTGAAACGGTTAACCAGATGAGAAATGCATCTCCCACTCTCTTAAACAGAGGAGAGATGGAGAAGATGGATGGACGGAGGAGTAAGGAAAAGTGGCGTCGTGGAAGAGGAGTGAAACGGTGTGTCTCCATACCAAAGCAGAACTTGTCTATACCGCAGGTTAATTTCCAAAATCAATTAAACTGAAATAACGACTTTCCAAAGGATACCTTGGTCACATGGGATAGAAGATCATAGTTAAATTAACTAAATTAAAAGAAAGTCTTGTTCAAAAAACAAGATGGTAGTTTGCGGAGAGGCGCTGAAAAAAACACTCTAAAACTTGGGGAAAAAACCACCACTGCACAAACAGATGTGGCCGTCTGTAGAACAACTCAGAATGAACTACTGTGACTGGTTGTAGAGTGAGCACAGAAAACGGCACAGGTCAAATCCATCATAGTATAAAAATGCATTTAAAACCACAAGCGTGAGACTCAGCGGCACCCTCTGCTAGGGGCATTCAGGATCACAGCTGTCCTTTATTCCGCCCAAGAGCAGGCCTTTTTCTTTGGTGTTTGTATATGTAGGTTTTGTTTTTACTGTGCTAAACAGTACAGGTTCATGGTAACTGCAGCAGTCCGGCCTAGGGGGGATACACTCTGCACAGGACTGTCTGGGAGTCTGTGGGTTTGGAGATTGAGGTGAGGCTAGCTGGTGCGGTGTTCTTGTACTTGGCAGTGACTTTGGTCATTTCAGGGGAAGGGAATGTGTCTGTGTGTGTCATATTGGGCAGGGACAGAGGACAGAAGGAGGGGTGTGTTGGGGGGGAGGGGGGCGGGGGGGTCTTGGCTGGGTGGGCCATGATGAAGGGGTCTTATGCGGAGGCCGTTTTATGATCTTTTCCGTCTTCCTTCAAAGTTTCTGAAGTTGGCTGGCCTCATCTTCATTTCCACAAACTCGAGGGAGTGCTCATGCCCCTTCCAGTGGAACCAGTTGACACCCTGGTGAAAAGGAGGTCAGTTGAGGCCAGTCATAGATAAAGGCTTTGAAGAGGCTGGCCACAGCACAGGAATGCTTTTTAGAGGGCGGTTGCCATAGATATAATATTTGCAGAGGCCTGTTGCCAGAGAAATATGCTTTATAGAGGTTGGTTGCCAGAGATATTAGCTTTAGAGGAGCTGTTATATACGATTTAAAGAGGCCAATTATCATAGATATACACTTTACAGAGGCTCCCTTACCTTGCTGTGGCTATGGTCTCCATACCGACCCATGACGTTGACGCGGTGGCAGTTCTTGTACCAGAAGGCTCCCTTGTAGGACAGGGCGCAGTTGGTGACAGCAATGTCATTGTCATTGTCGTAGGTGGAGAAGGGGCGGCCTTGGTGGTAGGTCAACGAGTCACCTGAGAAAGGGCGTAACAAAGAGGATCGGAATTCATCACCCCAAAAAAACGGAACGCAGGGCACATGCAGAACTGAATCCTACGATGAGCACGCCCCATCTGTCATCTGTCCTTAAAGCACAACTGAACTTTGGTAGAACTTTGGGTTGTGTAGTTACCTGGCCATGATAGGAGTCCAAATGGTAGCAAAATATGTTTGTTAGTTGCTCTGTGCTCCCCTGGGGTGTTAATCTAGAATAGGGTATTTGTCGCTCTCCATTCACTTCTATAGGGCAGCTAAAGCGGTCTCAAAATAACACTTCTAGCACATATACGAACTAGAACGAAACAGATTCTGTCAATACAAACAATAACCAGTCCTCGTACATATTTTTTTTTGTGTAATTGAAATTATTTATAAAAGTACTATTTTCTTCAATGTTGTTAGCAAGCTACCAGAAAAGACTAGTAAAATGTCGGCAGGTCGGCTTGTTTACCATAGATATATACTACCAGGAACGCTTGCTTCCGTGGAAATTTGGACCAATGAGTGGTTTCTGACGCATCGGCGCATTAACGCTGTTTCTGGCGCAAGAATTACCTACCGGATCTACGTTCCAAATAAAACACGAAAAAGCCAGAAAAGGGCTTATGGTTTGGTTATGGTTTGTATTGACAGAATCCACTTAGTTCACCTTCGTATACATGCTAGAAATGTCATTTTGAGACCAGTTTAGCTGCCATAGAAGTAAATGAAGAGTGACAAATACCCTATTCTGGATTATCACCCCAGGGGAGCACAGAGCTACTAACAAATTTATTTCGCCACCATTTGGACTCATATCATGGCCAGGTAACTACACAACCCAAAGTTCAGTTGTGCTTTAATTTTGAGCATTACACGTGGACGAGTTCGGGTCTGACAGAGAGAGCACCTGCTGTGCCACTGTAGCTTCCCAGGTTGATCTTGTAACGACCGCGTGGCTCGTTGACGACAAACTTGTCGTACTGGGCGTAGACCTCTTCTCCCAGGTCCCGGAGGTCCACCCTCAGCTCATACTCCGCGGCCGTGGAGATCTTGTGGAGGTTGCCGAGGCCTGAGGGGAGGGGAGGAGCGGCGCCATGGTTACGTTTGCCGGCGGAGCGAGGAGGGGGGGTGATGTCAGTGGGGAAAGGAAAAGGAGGGGGTGACTTACCGAGCCAGAACTCGTCGTTCAAGTCACCGAAGCCAGCGGAGTAATTCCTCCAGTTCCTGAAGAAGTCCAATTTGCCATTCTGCCGTCTGAGGAACACCTGCAGAGACGAGGGTCAAATCCCAGGGTGGGGTTCAGTCATATAGCTATTTCAGTAACTCCCTCAGAGTTAATACAAACACATACGGCATACTGTGTTCTCTTTGTATTTGTGTGTGTGTGTGTGTGTGTGTGTGTGTGTGTGTGTATGTATGTGTGCATGTGTGTAACAATTCAGGGTAAGCGACCATAAAAATATAAACACATGCAAACTTAATTTCCTGTTGTTTTATGACCACACAATAATACACATATAATATACTATTATGATGATGAGTATTATTAATGTTGTTATTTAACTTCACCTTACTCCAGTACCTACATCCCTTCTGTATCAGTGACTCCCCTGCAGTGTAGGTGTTATTTCAGAAAGGTTACTGACAGAGCACAGACTGAGAACAGTCACAGTAACACCCGAAGCACAGTCAGGCGGTCACTCACGATCCATCCGCCCCCGTCGGTGGTCATGTCACAGTACACTTGGATGGGCTTGTTCTCGGCTCCGCCGATGTAGATAGTGTAGAGGCCGGAGGCGGAGTCCCCATTCAGCAGGGCCTGGCTGCAGTCCTTCGGGTATATGTACAGCACACCGACTATGCGCACACACACACACAGAGGAAAGGGAGATTTTTAAAACACTTCCACATTTTGTGTGTGTATATATATATATATATATATATATATATATATATATATATATATATATACACAGTACTGTGCAAATGTCTTAGGCACCCTAGATTTTTTATGTAAATTTTTTCTTAGATGTTTATTTTTTGTCTTCTGCATTAGTGTGTCAGTAGAAAAGAGCAAATTGTAGATTTCCAAACATTGATTTTCCAAAAACTTAATTGAAATTTTGTCAGATAAAAGAAGAACAAGGAGTTCTGCAACAGATGGTATGGTCTCCACAGAGGCCTGTTCTCAACATCACCGAGGCTGTCTGGGATTACCTAAACAGACAGAAGCAAGCGAGACAGCCAAATACTGCAGAAGAACAGTGGCAAGTTCTCCAAAATGCTTGGAACAATCTACCAGCTGATTTTCTTATAAAACTGAACAACAGTGTACCGAAGAGAGTTGATGCTGTTTTAAAGGGAAAGGGTGGTCACACCAAATATTGATTTGATTCTGTTTTTTATTGTTTACTGTTCTTAGTAGTGAATTGTTTGATGTTTAGAAACTTTTAATTTAATTATTTTTGAAAGGATTTTCGCCTTAAGGATTTTCTTTACATGTGCCTAAGACTTTTGCACAGTACTGTATATATATATTAGTATATATATTAGTGTTGTAAAATGTGTTTTCTTTTGTCATTTATTGTGACTATTATGAAGATGAAAACTGTGATGCACAGTAAATGACTGTAGAACAGACAATAAAGGTCTATCTATATCCATATATACTGTACATACACAAACACACACTGTATATGGATATACTGTGCATGTAGATAACATGTATATACATGTGTGTATGTGTGTATACCACTATACCACAATTACAACATGACATTTTTGACGGAGGGAAGGTGCGTTAAACAGGGAAGGTACGTTAAACAGGGAAGGTGCGTTAAACAGAGGGAAGGTGTGTTAAACAGAGGGAAGGTGCGTTAAACAGGGAAGGTGCGTTAAACAGAGGGAAGGTGTGTTGGTTAAACAGAGGGAAGGTGCATTAAACAGAGGGAGGGTATGTTAAACAGAGGGAAGGTGAATTAAACAGAGAAGGTATGTTAAACAGAGGGAAGGTGTGTTGGTTAAACAGAGGGAAGGTGCATTAAATAGAGGGAAGGTGCGTTAAACAAAGGGAAGGTGTGTTAAACAGAGGGAAGGTGTGTTAAACAGAGGGAAGGTGTGTTGGTTAAACAGAGGGAAGGTATGTTAAACAGAGGGAAGGTGTGTTAAACAGAGGGAAGGTGCATTAAACAGAGGGAAGGTGTGTTAAACAGAGGGAAGGTGTGTTAAACAGAGGGAAGGTGTGTTGGTTAAACAGAGGGAAGGTATGTTAAACAGAGGGAAGGTGTGTTAAACAGAGGGAAGGTGCATTAAACAGAGGGAAGGTGTGTTAAACAGAGGGAAGGTATGTTAAACAGAGGGAAGGTATGTTAAACAGAGGGAAGGTGCATTAAACAGAGGGAAGGTGTGTTAAACAGAGGGAAGGTGTGTTAAACAGAGGGAAGGTGCATTAAACAGAGGGAAGGTATGTTAAACAGAGGGAAGGTGTGTTAAACAGAGGGAAGGTGCATAAAACAGAGGGAAGGTGTGTTAAACAGAGGGAAGGTGCATTAAACAGAGGGAAGGTGTGTTAAACAGAGGGAAGGTATGTTAAACAGAGGGAAGGTGCATTAAACAGAGGGAAGGTGCATTAAACAGAGGGAAGGTGTGTTAAACAGAGGGAAGGTGTGTTAAACAGAGGGACGTTGTGTTAAACAGAGGGAAGGTGTGTTGGTTAAACAGAGGGAAGGTGTGTTAAACAGAGGGAAGGTGTGTTAAACAGAGGGAAGGTGCATTAAACAGAGGGAAAGTGCGTTAAACAGAGGGAAGGTATGTTAAACAGAGGGAAGGTGCATTAAACAGAGGGAAGGTGTGTTAAACAGAGGGAAGGTGTGTTAAACAGAGGGAAGGTGCATTAAACAGAGGGAAGGTGCGTTAAACAGAGGGAAGGTGCATTAAACAGAGGGAAGGTGTGTTGGTTAAACAGAGGGAAGGTGCATTAAACAGAGGGAAGGTGTGTTGGGCTCACTGGTGCTGAAGACACTGCTGATGATACGGCTTCTCTTCTCTCCAGCGATGGCCTGCAGCTTCACGGTGTACTCTGTGGAAGCAGTGAGCTTGGACAGACTGTAGGAGGTTTCCGTGGGCCCCAGAGGCACTTCCTGTACAGATGACACAGCCACGTGCACGCACACACACACACACACACACACACACACACACACACACACACACACACACACACACACACACACACACACACACAGAAAATTAATATCTGATCCATTCATTTTGATATTAATGCTGTATGTAGTCATGGAATGTACAGTCTGTGTCTGATGAGGGAACTGTTGTGTACAGAGAACCCCCTAAATGAGACTGGGCCAGGTGTTTCACAGGAGCCAATAACAGAGCAGAGTGGCTCCGAGTAGCCAAACCACAAAGCGAGCTTGTGGAGTGTGATGGAGGCACTCACCGTGACAGTGCCATCAGCAGACTCTAAGCTCAGGGAGTAGCCGGTGATGGCAGCGAGGGGGGCCGTCCAGGTCAGGGTGGCCCTGTGCTGCAGAATTTTACTGGCCGCCAGGTCCCGCGGGGGGTCCACATCTGGGTCAGAGGTCAGGAGTGAGAGTTAAAAGAGGAGAGCTTCAGGGGAACTATGGCTGTTCCCTCAACTATTACAGGGCTTGTAGTTTATCAGTTATCGTATAACATATTCTTCCAATTGTAACATTAAATTAATAATGTTGAGCAAATGAAAACAGAACACGCAGAGCTACAGATTTGCAAATGGAACTTGTCGTTAATCCTTTCAAGCATCCATCTCAAATTTGTAATATCAAAAATTGTAACTTGTGCTACACTTTTCTGGGGTGCCAAATGTGAAGTAAAACACAACATGTTTTTCCTGTGTTTTTTTCTCAGATTTAGCATAAATGTGGCATTTTCCTGAAGATTTATGCTAAATATGAGTTTTTTTTCCAAGATTTAACTGACATGCTAAATAAACCTTTTAGTTGATATTTTCAGATTTAATTGATTAATCTCAAATAAGCATGTCCTAAATATTTAACTTAAATGTTAAATCTGAGTTTTCAAAAATAAATATTTAAAAAAATATATATATTTAGCTTATATCTTAAATCTCTGTTTCAGAAACAAATATTTACTCAAATATTTATATTTAATTTCAAATATAAATATTTAATTTAAATCTCAAATCTTGATTTCAAAAATAAATATTTATTTAAAAAAATATTTAACTGTTAAACACAGATCTGTGGTAAAAAATAAATATATGAATTAAATGTTAAATCTTGCTTTTGGAAAATGTAAGATTTAAGATTTAAGCTAAATCTTAAATCTTACATTTTCCAAAAGCAAGATTTAAGATTTAATTCATATATTTATTTTTTACCACAGATCTGTGTTTAACAGTTAAATATTTAGGAAAAAATTAATATTTATTTATATCTTAAATCTTGGGTTCTAAATTAAATATTTAGCTTATATCTTAAATCTTGGGTTTTTATAAAAACCAAGATTTAACATTTAAATAAATATTTATTTTATCACAAATCTTGGTTAAAAATTTCAATATTTAAAAAAATAAATAAAATGTATTTATATCTTAAATCTTGGGTTCTAAATTAAATATTTAGCTTATATCTTAAATCTTGCGTTTTTATTAAAACCAAGATTTAACATTTAAATATTTATTTTATCATAAATCTTGGTTAAAAATTTCAATATTTAAAAAAATATATATATTTATTTATATCTTAAATCTTGCGTTTGTAAATTGAACATTTAGCTAAATCTAAATCTTTAGTTTAAATCTTTTGAAAGATATACTAATTAGCCCGCCACTTGGTGACTGGTATCCAATGGAGGGAGGAGGGGAAATAGCTGGCTTTAGCGATGGGGGTAATTGAGGGTCTTCTAGCGAAGTGTGAAACTTGACGTTAATTCCTATATTAATTCCTGTTTGACACACATTATTTGCATAGCCTACACACAGATAGCATCTGTTATAATCATATAAGATGTCCAGTGAACAAACTAGATAGCATAGGCTATGTTTTGGGCATATTGGTGTTTCCTTGACTGATTTCTTATGGTGAAGTTGAATATTGACAGCCAGCCAAGCCAAATAACAAACTGGCAGCTTGATACAATAGATGGTTAGTGAGCTAGCTCGCTAACCTGTCTGTCGGTAATGTCATAAAATAGCAGAATTCTTGAAACAAACTCAAAACATTAAAACTACTGCTAACGTTCATTGAGATAGGCAGCGAATTGACGTTGACAAACTGGGGGCCAGCAGTCTGACAAGACTGTTTAATATAGTTGCGAGTGTATGGCTAGCAAGGGGTTCGCCTGCTTATGTGTTATCACACATTGACATGGTTACAATTGCCGTAGAAATACAGAGAATACCTAATTCTGCAAACCTTGCGTCTCCGTCAAACTAATATGGGACTCAATTTGTTCCGTATTTCCCCTGAAGTTTCTCAACAGGGGCACTAGAGGGCATTGGTGGACTTTAAGAGATGCATGCTGAGACAAAAAAAAGCTCGATAATTCATATCATTTTAACTTTGAAGAACTGTGTAGCTCTACTTTACAGTCCATGTGTGTCAAATGGTGTAGCCTATTTGAACTGTCACAGTGTGCCTAAGCAGGTCACTATAGCCTATTGTCCATCCTTGGTCGAAATGGCAGAGGTGTCTGTGGCCTGTGTCGCTCGACTGAAATCACAGAACTGTCATAAACATTCTATTGTTGCTTTACTCTCTGCAGCTTTCGATACAGTCTCCCACACCATCCTCCTCAACCGTCTTTCTGAATACGTTGGCCTCACCGGTGTAGCTCTCTCCTGGTTCCAGTCATACCTCTCCAACAGGAAACAGTTTGTGACCATCAGAGACTCCAGTTCCACCCCAGTCCCAGTCAACCAAGGCGTGCCCCAGGGCTCTGTGCTTGGACCCCTCCTTTTCACCATCTACATGCTCCCCCTTGGTCAGATCATCCGCCACCACGGTCTCAGTTTCCACTGCTATGCTGACGACACACAGTTGTATCTCACTACCAAACCATCCACTCAGCTCCCCCCACAGTCACTTGTTAACTGCCTGCATAAAATAAGATCCTGGTTGTCATCCAACCTGCTCAAACTAAACAGCAATAAAACAGAACTCATGGTTGTGGCTCCTAAGGCACTGCTTCGGAAAGTTGGTGATCTTATCCTAGATGTGGATGGCTGCTCCATCTCTCCATCCCCTGAAGTCCGCAACCTGGGTGTTATTTTGGATTCCAACCTCTCATTCAAATCTCATATCAAATCCATCACTAAATCTGCTTTTTTTCATCTCAAAAACATCTCCAGACTTCGACCTTCTCTCTCTGACTCTGTGGCAGAGACCCTCATTCACTGCTTTATCACCTCCCGTCTGGGACTACTGTAATGGTGTTCTGTTCGGGGTACCCAGCAAAGCCCTGGACAGGCTCCAGTACATCCAGAACTCAGCTGCCAGGGTCTTAACCCGCACCAAGCCCTGGCAGCACATCACCCCCACCCTTATCCACCTCCACTGGCTTCCGGTTAAGTCCCGCATCATCTATAAAATACTCCTCCTCACCTACAAATCCCTTCATGCCCTTGCCCCCCAGTACCTTTCAGACCTCCTTCACCCCTACACCCCCTCTCGGAATCTGCGGTCCTCGGACACGGGTCTGCTTTCCATCCCCCATACCAGCCTCCGGACTTTTGGGGACAGAGCATTTAGTGCTGCTGCCCCCACCCTCTGGAACTCTCTCCCAGCAGAGATCCGCAACGCTGCTTCCTTGGACACCTTTAAAAAAACACTCAAAACCTATCTGCTCACTATGGCCTATGGCCTTTAGCTGTTCTGTCATCCCCGGTCACTTTTACTTTACTTATTTTCTCTTTTCTGTTTAATTGCTTGTTTGAGTCATTCTGTAAAGCGTCCTTGGGTCCCTTGAAAGGCGCTATATAAATGTAAGTTATTATTATTATTATTATTATTATTACATATAAACGCACTCCAGCGTTATTCCAGCGACAGTTTAGCTGTCACTCAGGAGACAACAGAGGAAGAAGCAGCTTTAATAAGCTACATCTCATTATGTCCGCTGCTTTACCCCTTTTTTGTCCGAGGCTGCTGAAATAAAGTTTAGCTATAGGCTAAACTAAATGTCTATTCTGAGGGCACCGTATTGTTTGATCGCATCAGTTGCAGCATACAATTCTCTAGTTAAAAAAATGGATGTGGAGTACATTACAATACAGGCATTTAGCAGACGCTCTTATCCAGAGCGACTTACACAACTTTTTTTTTTAGCATTTTTTACATATTATCCATTTATACAGCTGGATATATACTGAAGCGATTCAGGTTAAGTACCTTGCTCAAGGGTACAACCCTTGAGCAATATACGGTGCCCTCAGAATAGACATTTAGTTTAGCCTATAGCTAAACTTTATTTCAGCAGCCTCGGACAAAAAAGGGGTAAAGCAGCGGACATAATGAGATGTAGCTTATTAAAGCGGCTTCTTCCTCCGTTGTCCCCTGAGTGACAGCTAAACTGTCGCTGGAATAACGCTGGAGTGCGTTTATATGTAAAGCAACAATAGAATGTTTATGACAGTTCTGTGATTTCAGTCGAGCGACACTCTGTCCCTGGACTAAACAGGCCACTTGACGCCTCTGTCATTTCGACCAAGGATGGACAATAGGCTATAGTGACCTGCTTAGGCACACTGTGACAGTTCAAATAGGCTACACCATTTGACACACATGGACTGTAAAGTAGAGCTACACAGTTCTTCAAAGTTAAAATGATATGAATTCTCTAGCTTTTTTTTGTCTCAGCATGCATCTCTTAAAGTCCACCAGTGCCCTCTAGTGCCCCTGTTGAGAAACTTCAGGGGAAATACAGAACAAATTGAGTCCCATATTAGTTTGACGGAGACGCAAGGTTTGCAGAATTAGGTATTCTCTGTATTTCTATGGCAATTGTAACCATGTCAATGTGTGATAACACATAGGCAGGCAAACCCCTTGCTAGCCATACACTCGCAACTATATTAACCATTCTTGTCAGACTGCTGGCCCCCAGTTTGTCAACGTCAATTTGCTGCCTATCTCAATGAACGTTAGCTAGCCACCTAAGTGCTAACGGTAGTTTTAATGTTTTGAGTTTGTTTCAAGAATTCTGATATTTTATGACATTACCAACAGACAGGTTAGCGAGCTAGCTCAATAACCATCTATTGTATCAAGCTGCCAGTTTGTTATTTGGCTTGGCTGGCTGTCAATATTCAACTTCACCATAAGAAATCAGTCAAGGAAACACCAATATGCCCAAAACGTAGCCTATGCCATCTAGTTAGTTCGCTGGACATCTTACATGATTATAACAGATGCTATCTGTGTGTAGGCTATGTAAAAAATGTGTGTCAAACAGGAATTAACGTCAAGTTTCACACTTCGCTAGAAGACCCTCAATTACCCCCATCACTAAAGCCAGCTATTTCCCCTCCTCCCTCCATTGGATACCAGTCACCAAGGGGTGGGGCTAATTAGTATATCTTTCAAAAGATTTAAACTAAAGATTTAGATTGTTTAATTTGGAACAAAAGATTTAAGATATAAATAAATATTTATTTTTGACTAAATATTAAATTTTTAACCAAGATTTGTGATAAAATAAATATTTATTTAAATGAAAGATCTTGGTTTTTATAAAAATGCAAGATTTAAGATATGAGCTAAATATTTAATTTAGAACCCAAGATTTAAGATATAAATAAATATTTACATTTTTAACCAAGATTTGTGATAAAATAAATATTTATTTAAATGTTAAATCTTGGTTTTTATAAAAACCCAAGATTTAAGATATAAGCTAAATATTTAATTTAGAACCCAAGATTTAAGGTATGAATACATATTTATTTTTTGCTTTATATTTAACTGTTAAACACAGATTTGTGATTAAAAAAAAATATATAAATTAAATCTTAAATCTTGCTTTTGGAAAACGTAAGATTTAAGATTTAAGCTAAATCTTATTTTTTTAAATAAATATTTATTTTTGAAACCAAGATTTGAGATTTATATTAAATATTTATATTTGACTAAATATTTGTTTCTGAAACAGAGATTTAAGATATAAGCTAAATATATATATTTTTTTAAATATTTATTTTTGAAAACTCAGATTTAACATTTAAGTTCAATATTTAGGACATGCTTATTTGAGATTTATCAATTAAATCTTAAAATATCAACTAAAAGGTTTATTTAGCATGTCAGTTAAATCTTGGGGAAAAAAACCTCATATTTAGCATAAATCTTCAAAAAAAAATGACACATTTATGCTAAATCTGAGAAAAAAACACACGAAAAACGTATTGTGTTTTACTTTACATTTGGCACCCCATACACTTTTCTGGATATTTAAATAAGTCTGTTGTTGTGTATTTAACTTCAGATGAAGATAAGTATCACCCAAGAGTGGAGACAGAGGCAGAGAAGTAGTTTTTAAATATAACCAGCGGTTTACTGACAACTATGGCCTTCACACACACACGCACACATAATATATACATGCATGCAAATGCATACACATATACACAGACAAATACACACACACACACACACACACACACACACACACATACAGACATACAGGCGCACACACATACACACACACACACACACACACACACACACACACACACACACACACACACTTGTAAACACACACACACACAGAGCAGGGTGGGTGCGGGACTCACCGGTGGTGAAATCAGTGGTTGCGGCTCCGCTCTTCTCCGCTTCCCGGACCGCGTGGACCATGACCGTGTACCGCGTGCCGGGGGCCAGGGAACTCATCTCAAACTCCACCGTGTTTCCAGAAACATGCTCCATCACCGGCGGTACTGCCGCGACATCAGAGGACACGACCGTCACCTCTCCCGCGCCAAGTCATCACACACTCTCACATGGAGAGGGGGCTCCAAACTCAGTGTATGGTCACAACAAAACCCAGGACCAGTGTCCCAATACATTTTTACCCGAACAGGAAGATCTTCGCTAAAGTACTAAAAACATTTCTCATTGGCTGACTGACGGAGTTACCATCACACATTAAAGTCCAACATTGATCTAAACACAGTGCATCTTTGTCTTTAAATATTAATAAAACAAAGTGAAAGGCCAGCATAGTAACTCATATAAGCAGCTGTCATCTGACTTGTTTCTTACTCCATGGTTTGAGATGAACCATTGATTAAGTAAATGAAAAATGTTCCATAATAAATGAAAACCTCGTTTGGATTAGTTGCCTAAAGGGTAAAAGTATTGCACACTGCAGGTGTTTAAAACTGAATCTGGTCTCTGCTGACTCTCCCTCTTGAAGTGACCAGCTCATGGGACACTATCCATAATATTTTTGTTGTATTTTTCTTCATTAAGGCAAATGCGTAACAATTGGGTTAAGGGTATAAGGAGTGTGACTGGACAGGGCCAGATCCCGCCTATAAGGGGTATAATTGGACAGGTTCAGGCCCTGCCCGTAAGGAGCAGGATTGGGACAGGGTCAAATCCCGCTCATAAGGAGCACGACAGGTCAGGGTCAGGCCCTGCCCATAAGCAGTATGATTGGCACTCACCAGTGTCGGCGCTGTAGGTGATGACGTAGCCATCTACAGTGGCGATGGCTGGTTGCCATAGCAGCAGGGCCTCTGTGTCAGTGACGTTGATGGCCCTCAGGCCACTGGGCTTGTCCAGAGCTGATGGAAGATAAGCGCTCCGAGTCATTGTGCGCTTATCAGATAAACTGTGTGCGAATACGTCTGCGCATGTTTTTCTGCCTGTGGTACATGAGTTACGTATATGTATGGGAGTGTGCGAGTCACTTAGCGAGCGATTCTGTGTGTGAAAGAGAAAGCAAGATCATGATAATCATTGTGCACGCGTGTAACAGTGACTGTGTGCAAATGAGCGTGTATTTAAGTGTGTGTATCTGTGCGGGTATGTTTTGTGTGTGTGTGTGTGTGTGTGTGTGTGTGCATGAAAAACTGACCTGTGGTCACACTGCCAGTCACTGGCTCGCTCTCCTCCAGGCCCCGGACAGCGACGACGGTCACAAAGTAGGTCATCCCTGGGATCAGACTGGATAGCGCCGCCATGTTCTCGCTCCCATCCACTGACATCACCATCGGAGTTCCTGCAGACGCAGGAAAAACCCCACACGCACGACACAGAGCAGTCAGAACATACATATGGGTCTGGGGAGGATCAGTGAGGGGGAACACGCGAAGCTAATTATCTTATACAAACCAAGCAAACGCACACTGTTTACAAAGGAGCATTTTTAACCCCACCGTACCCCTTCTCCTGCCCCGCCCCCTCCTTGCTCTCGATTCAGGGGTGTATTTGCGCACTCACCTCCTTCGGCGGGTGTGTAGGAGACCCGGAAGCTGTCCACTCGAGTTCGGGGTATGGTCCAGAGGACGTTAGCAGTAGTCTCTGTCACGTCAGAGAAGCTGATGTCCATTGGAGCACCCACACCTGGAGCAGCAAAGCGTTACAGAGGCACACAGAACACAAACACACACAGAGGCGGAAAATTACAAACTGCACCGACAACCAAGTAAACACACACACACAAACAAATATCCCGAGGATAATAAATTATTAATATACCCACATCACATCTTCCTTCAGAATTGATAAAGCATTTCAGTTCAGCGCATAACTCCCGTACTTTTCAAACCAGAAAGCTCCACACTAATGCTGTAAACATTAAAACCGTAATGTGACAGCGGTTATTGGGAAGAGAAAAGAGGTACTGGATCCCACCACATTTGTGACTTCTGAGGAACATTTTATTTATTTTTTTACATGACAGCAGTTTCAGTCACATAATAGCAAAACATGCCAGAGATTCAAGATTAAAACAAGCAGTCCCTGGAGCAGTGGTTTTCACACTCGGTCCTGGGGAACCCTGTGCATGTTGGTTTTTGTTCCAGCGACAATTGCAATTTTTTCACAATTGCAATTTTTTAAAAAGCTGTTCATTTTTTAATATTACATTCATGTTTTGAGGGATTTGTTTTGTCAGAAATAGCTATGCATGCCATTTAGTGCTGGGCTAGAACAAAAACCTGCACCCACATCAGCCCTTTTCGGATAAGATTGGACACCCTTGGAGTATAATGTCATGCAGAAACAACTTCAACCTTGGTTCACACTTGGCGAAAATTCCCCCGATTTTAAGGCTTACTGCAGTTGGGCTAAGGGGAGCCATTTAACTGATGTTCGGGGCCTATTATCCTTTAGTGTGAAAGGGCTCAAGACTCAAGACCAATATTTCTGACCCCCCGTCGACTCCCGACCAGTTGGGCCAGGTAAGATTTTCAAACATGTTTCAGCTCAAGAGGAAGATAAACAGAATGGGTAGGAAGTGACTACTTTTTGGCGCTCTCAGTCCTTCAATTTTCTTTTGAGCCACGGTGTTTCCACAAGATTTTGCAAAGTTTGAGACAAGATGTTAAGAATTGGACTAGTGAGTCCTCATGTCCCTCAGTCGCCTAGTGTGTACACCATCACAATTGACAAGGCAAGAACAATTGTCAAGGACAGTCATTAAGTCTGAACTGCCTTTGTCGGCAACGACTGGAAAAGTCGGCAAGTGTGAACCGAGCTTCAGGTGCACCCTCCCCCATTTTGCACGACAGGCAACAGTAACTTTTCATTAAAAGAAGAGGCTCCAATATTCAAGGCAGAAATAATACTGTGAGTGTTACCATGGTTACAGGGCAAAGACAGACAATCAGGAGCCCGGGACAGTCAAGAAAATGGCAACAATATCTTTGATGCAAGAGGACAACATACTGTATTAAACAGGTCAGGGCAAAGGTAATCTTTCAGGGGTAATTGAACAAGACTGACATGAGGCACCAAAGCCAGTGGGCAATTACAGTTTTTTTTACAATTGCTTTGACTCATTTTGCACAGCAGAATTTCAATGTACAAAACTCAAAATGCAAAGTGCCAAACTGACTTTCAAAATTCATACTCTAAGACACTACATCCTATGCTGGCATACAAAGTGTAAAACTGTTAACGCAAAGTGCTAAACTGACTTGCAGAATTCTTACCTTAAGACACTACATCCTATGCTGACATACAAAGTGCAAAACTGTTAATACAAAGTGCCAAACTCTAACTCATATGCTCCATTCTCAGAATACAGCCACCTAATATTACAACAATGTTCAAATGTTTATTACTACAAATGCAGATCACTAAATCAATTCAACAGGTGTTTGTAGTCATGTCGCAGTACTTCCAACAACCTTGCCCAGGTGAGTAGCATTGCAACACAATTGATAATATCTTCACCACTACATAAAAGGCTGCTTAGAAACCTGAATGGCAGTTTCTGACAACATGGAGCAGGTCAGTGAGGTTGAGGTTGGTAACGAAGGACAGGGTCATGGTCGTGGTCGTGGTCATGGTCATGGTCGTGGACCATGTACAGTAATATATATATATATATATATATATACAGTATATAGGTAATAGGTACTGTTATGCCTAGTTTGCCTAGACCCAGCCCTGAGACCATTGGGCAGGCCCACACACATCCATCTCTGATTGGTCAGCCTGACCCTCTGCTGGGGGCATACAACTCCGTGCGCCTCATACATTTTCTGGATGGGCTGGATGGTACAACCGTCTCGTACAGCCAAATGTTCAGATGGTGTTCATCATTGTCTGGGACAATGTAAACTTCTATCGTGCATTGGCTGTGCAAGACTGGTTTACAGCCCATCCATAGTTCCGATTCCAATTCCTTCCACCTTACTCCCCCTTTCTGAACCCCATCAAGGAGTTTTTCTTGGCCTGGAGGTGGAAGGTATACGATAGGTGTCCATATGAGCAGGAAACGCTCCTTCAGGCCATGGATGAGGCATGCGATGACATTACAGCCCAGCAGTGTCAGGGGTGGATAAGGCACTCTAAAAGATTTTACCAGCGCTGTCTTGCCAACGAAGACATCAGATGCGACGTCGACAAAATTCTGTGGCCAAATGCAGCGGAGAGGCAAAATGCTGGTTAAGCACAGAGAAGCAGTTTTTTTTTTTTTTTTACTTTACAGTAAAGTTTGTTGTTACTGTAACCGTTTTTGCTTTTACTGTTGTTTTTGTTTTTACTGTACAATACAGTTGAGTTTACAGTACTGCATTACTGTATTATTTTTCTTTAATGATTAAACTTCATATAAACTAATCTAATATTTTGTTTGTCTTTCATAAAAACACAAGCGCAAAACTGCAGTCTATCACAGGGGATGATTGCTGTACATAATTTCAAGTATTTATGAGGAAATTACCATTGCATATTATTTTTGGGTAACAAGTATTTTGTGTTTGACCGCATTATTTGATAATGGCCATTGTATTTGAAAATGCACCAATAATTAAACTTCAACGATGAACATATCCACTGTTCTGACACTATGATAAACTTTAGCATGAAATACAATCTAATTTGGTTCAGTTGTTTATACTGTACATGCTATATATGATTTTGAGCCCAAGATTAGGAGTATAGCATTTTGCGTTATGACCAAAAAACACTTTCAAACTCTTTTTTATCAGAAGGATTTTGTGTTTGGCAGCATTATTTCATGATGACTGGTATAATATTCTCTGATTTGACACTGGTATTTTTATTTTGCATGCTATATTACATTTTGAACCCAAAATGAGCAGTATAGCATTCTGTGTTAAGAGTTTTGCACATTGAAACTCTGTTGTGCAAAATGAGTCAAAGCAATCGTAAAAAACTGTAAATGAACATGACTTGTCTGCTCATGCTATAGGGCTACAAATGTTACAAATCCCAAGGAAGATAACACAGGCATGTCAATCAAACATTAGTGGTAAAAAGTAGGTTAGGTTTCCATCCTTTTACCCAGAAAAAAAACTGTTAACAGGTTTAGTAATTAGCATACATTAGAAAGACAGTGTAGTATTGACATGACAGGGCAAGGTGTTCGCAAGCCACCATTTCAGGCAACTTTGATTTTCAGACAATTCATTTCACGTTAGTAGTAAAAACATATTAGCGTACGCATTCGGGGGCACAGATAAAAAGAAAAATAATGAATGAATGAAAGAAAGATGCCATGGGATGACAGAGATAGAAGTACAGAAGTAGTGAATTGTTTTCCTTCCGTTCAACAAAAGCGGGAACCAGCGCTGCAGGGAAAGAAATACCTGTTCGGGCTACAGTGGTTATGGGTTGGGATCGCCACTCCAGAGTGATACAGAGGGAAGGTGGGTTAAACAGAGGGAAGGTGTGTTGGTTAAACAGAGGGAAGGTATGTTAAACAGAGGGAAGGTGTGTTGGTTAAACAGAGGGAAGGTGTGTTAAATAGAGGGAAGGTGTGTTGGTTAAACAGAGGGAAGGTGCATTAAACAGAGGGAAGGTGTGTTGGTTAAATAGAGGGAAGGTGTGTTGGTTAAACAGAGGGAAGGTGCATTAAACAGAGGGAAGGTGTGTTGGTTAAACAGAGGGAAGGTGCATTAAACAGAGGGAAGGTGTGTTAAACAGAGGGAAGGTGCATTAAACAGAGGGAAGGTGTGTTGGTTAAATAGAGGGAAGGTGTGTTGGTTAAACAGAGGGAAGGTGCATTAAACAGAGGGAAGGTGTGTTGGTTAAACAGAGGGAAGGTGTGTTAAATAGAGGGAAGGTGTGTTGGTTAAACAGAGGGAAGGTGTGTTAAACAGAGGGAAGGTGCATTAAACAGAGGGAAGGTGCATTAAACAGAGGGAAGGTGTGTTAAACAGAGGGAAGGTGTGTTGGTTAAACAGAGGGAAGGTATGTTAAACAGAGGGAAGGTGTGTTGGTTAAACAGAGGGAAGGTGCATTAAACAGAGGGAAGGTGCATTAAACAGAGGGAAGGTGTGTTAAACAGAGGGAAGGTATGTTAAACAGAGGGAAGGTGCATTAAACTGAGGGAAGGTGTGTTGGTTAAACAGAGGGAAGGTATGTTAAACTGAGGGAAGGTGTGTTGGTTAAACAGAGGGAAGGTATGTTAAACAGAGGGAAGGTGCATTAAACTGAGGGAAGGCGTGTTGGTTAAACAGAGGGAAGGTATGTTAAACTGAGGGAAGGTGTGTTGGTTAAACAGAGGGAAGGTATGTTAAACAGAGGGAAGGTGCATTAAACTGAGGGAAGGTGTGTTGGTTAAACAGAGGGAAGGTGCATTAAACAGAGGGAAGGTGTGTTGGTTAAACAGAGGGAAGGTGTGTTAAACAGAGGGAAGGTGTGTTAAACAGAGGGAAGGTATGTTAAACAGAGGGAAGGTGTGTTAAACTGAGGGAAGGTGTGTTGGTTAAACAGAGGGAAGGTGTGTTAAACTGAGGGAAGGTGTGTTGGTTAAACAGAGGGAAGGTGCATTAAACAGAGGGAAGGTGTGTTGGTTAAACAGAGGGAAGGTATGTTAAACAGAGGGAAGTTGTGTTAACCAGAGGGAAGGTGTGTTGGTTAAACAGAGGGAAGGTGCATTAAACAGAGGGAAGGTGTGTTGGTTAAACAGAGGGAAGGTGTGTTGGTTAAACAGAGGGAAGGTGCATTGGTTAAACAGAGGGAAGGTGCATTAAACAGAGGGAAGGTGTGTTAAACAGAGGGAAGGTGTGTTGGTTAAACAGAGGGAAGGTGTGTTAGTTAAACAGAGGGAAGGTGTGTTGGTTAAACAGAGGGAAGGTGCATTAAACAGAGGGAAGGTGCATTAAACAGAGGGAAGGTGTGTTAAACAGAGGGAAGGTGTGTTGGTTAAACAGAGGGAAGGTGCATTAAACAGAGGGAAGGTGTGTTGGACTCACTGGTGCTGAAGACACTGCTGATGATACGGCTTCTCTTCTCTCCAGCGATGGCCTGCAGCTTCACGGTGTACTCTGTGGAATCAATGAGCTTGGACAGACTGTAGGAGGTTTCCGTGGGCCCCAGAGGCACTTCCTGTACAGATGACACAGCCACATGCACGCACACACACACGCACACGCACACGCACACAGAAAATTTATATCTGATCCATTCATTTTGATATTAATGCTGTATGTAGTCATGGAACGTACAGTCTGTGTCTGATGAGGGAACTGTTGTGTACAGAGAACCCCCTAAATGAGACTGGGCCAGGTGTTTCACAGGAGCCAATAACAGAGCAGAGTGGCTCCGAGTAGCCAATCCACAAAGCGAGCTTGTGGAGTGTGACGGAGGCACTCACCGTGACAGTGCCATCAGCAGACTCTAAGCTCAGGGAGTAGCCGGTGATGGCAGCGAGGGGGGCCGTCCAGGTCAGGGTGGCCCTGTCCTGCAGAATTTTACTGGCCGCCAGGTCCCGCGGGGGGTCCACATCTGGGTCAGAGGTCAGGAGTGAGAGTTAAAAGAGGAGAGCTTCAGGGGAACTATGGCTGTTCCCTCAACTATTACAGGGCTTGTAGTTTATCAGTTATTGTATAACATATTCTTCCAATTGTAACATTAAATTAATAATGTTGAGCAAATGAAAACAGAACACGCAGAGCTACAGATTTGCAAATGGAACTTGTAGTTAATCCTTTCAAGCATCCATCTCAAATTTGTAATATCAAAAATCGTAACTTGTCCTACACTTTTCTGGATATTTAAATAAGTCTGTTGTTGTGTATTTAACTTCAGATGAAGATAAGTATCACCCAAGAGTGGAGACAGAGGCAGAGAAGTAGTTTTTAAATATAACCAGCGGTTTACTGAAAACTATGGCCTTCACACACATGAACACACACACGCACCATAATATATACATGCATGCAAATGCATACACATATACACACACATGCACATAGACAACACATGTCTGCATACACAGACAGACAGGCGCACGCACACACAGAGCAGGGTGGGTGCAGGACTCACCGGTGGTGAAATCAGTGGTTGCGGCTCCGCTCTTCTCCGCTTCCCGGACCGCGTGGACCATGACCGTGTACCGCGTGCCGGGGGCCAGGGAACTCATCTCAAACTCCACCGTGTTTCCAGAAACATGCTCCATCACCGGCGGTACTGCCGCGACATCAGAGGACACGACCGTCACCTCTCCCGCACCAAGGCATCACACACTCTCACACGGAGGGGGAGGGGGCTCCAAACTCAGTGTATGGTCACAACAAAACCCAGGACCGGTGTCCCAATACATTTTTACCCGAACAGGAAGATCTTCGCTAAAGTAATAAAAACATTTATCATTGGCTGACTGACGGAGTTACCATCACACATTAAAGTCCAACATTGATCTAAACACAGTGCATCTTTGTCTTTAAATATCAATAAAACAAAGCGAAAGGCCAGCATAGTAACTCATATAAGCAGCTGTCATCTGACTTGTTTCTTACTCCATGGTTTGAGATGAACCATTGATTAAGTTAATGAAAAAAGTTCCATAACAAATGAAAACCTCGTTTGGATCAGTTGCCTAAAGAGTAAAAGTATTGCACACTGCAGGTGTTTAAAACTGAATCTGGTCTCTGCTGACTCTTCCTCTTGAAGTGACCAGCTCATGGGACACTGTCCATAATATTTTTGATGTATTTTTCTTCATTAAGGCAAATGTGTAACAATTGGGTTAAGGGTATAAGGAGTGTGACTGGACAGGGCCAGATCCCGCCTATAAGGGGTATAATTCGACAGGGTCAGGCCCTGCCTGTAAGGAGCAGGATTGGGACAGGGTCAAATCCCGCTCATAAGGAGCACGACAGGACAGGGTCAGGCCCTGCCCATAAGCAGTATGATTGGCACTCACCAGTGTCGGCGCTGTAGGTGATGACGTAGCCATCTACAGTGGCGATGGCTGGTTGCCATAGCAGCAGGGCCTCTGTGTCAGTGACGTTGATGACCCTCAGGCCACTGGGCTTGTCCAGAGCTGATGGAAGATAAGCGCTCCCAGTCAGTGTGCGCTTATCAGATAAACTGTGCGAATACGTACACGCCAGTGCGTCTGCGCATGTTTTTCTGCCTGTGGTACATGAGTTACGTATATGTATGGGAGTGTGCGAGTCACTTAGCGAGTGATTCTGTGTGTGAAAGAGAAAGCAAGATCATGATAATCATTGTGCATGCCTGTAGCAGTGACTGTGTGCAAATGAGCGTGTATTTAAGTGTGTGTATCTGTGTGTGCGGGTATGTTTTGTGTGTGTGTATGTGTGTGTGTGTGTGTGTGTGTGTGTGCATGAAAAACTGACCTGTGGTCACACTGCCAGTCACTGGCTCGCTCTCCTCCAGGCCCCGGACAGTGACGATGGTCACAAAGTAGGTCATCCCTGGGATCAGACTGGATAGCGCCGCCATGGTCTCGCTCCCGTCCACTGACATCACTATCGGAGTTCCTGCAGACGCAGGAAAAACCCCACACGCACGACACAGAGCAGTCAGAACATACATATGGGTCTGGGGAGGATCAGTGAGGAGGAACACGCGAAGCTAATTATCTTATACAAACCAAGCAAATGCACACTGTTTACAAAGGAGCATTTTTAACCCCACCGTACCCCTTCTCGTGCCCGGCCCCCTCCTTGCTCTCGATTCAGGGGTGTATTTGCGCACTCACCTCCTTCGGCAGGTGTGTAGGAGACCCGGAAGCTGTCCACTCGAGTTCGGGGTATGGTCCAGAGGACGTTAGCAGTAGTCTCTGTCACGTCAGAGAAGCTGATGTCCATTGGAGCACCCACACCTGGAGCAGCCAAGCGTTACAGAGGCACACAAAACACAAACACACACAGAGGTGGAAAATTACAAACTGCACCGACAACTCCTCTTCAGGGAACTTCCCAGAAACACACTCTGCGCTTCTCCAGGCACACATAGGGATGAAATTAAACCAAGTAAACACACACACACACACACACACACACAAACAAACATCCTGAGGATAATCAATTATTAATATACCCACATCACATTAATATACCCACATCACATCACATGAACTAAAGCATTTCAGTTCAGCGCATAACTTCCACGCTTTTCAAAACCAGAAAGCTCCACACAAATGCTGTAAACATTAAAACCGTAATCTGACAGCGGTTATTGGGAAGAGGAAAGAGGTACTGGATCCCACCACATTTGTGACTTCTGAGGAACATTTTTTTTTTTTACATGACAGCAGTTTCACAGTCACATAACAGCAAAACATGCCAGAGATTCAAGATTAAAACAAGCAGTCCCTGGAGCAGTGGTTTTCACACTCGGTCCTGGGGAACCCTGTGTATGCTGGTTTTTGTTCCAGCAACAATTGCAATTTTTTATTTTTTTTATATTACATTTTTCATGTTTTGAGGGATTTGTTTTGTCAGAAATAGCTATGCATTCCATTTAGTGCTGAACTAAAACAAAAACCTGCACCCACATCAGCCCTTTTCGGATAGGATTGGACACCCTTAGAGTATAATGTCATGCAGAAACAACTTCAAGCTTGGTTCACACTTGGCGGAAATTCCCCCGATTTTAAGGCCTACTGCAGTTGGGCTAAGGGGAGCCATTTGACTGATGTTCGGGGCCTATTATCGAGCTCAAGAGGAAGATAAACAGAATGGGTAGGAAGTGACTACTTTTTGGCGCTCTCAGTCCTTCAATTTCCTTTTGAGCCACGGTGTTTCCACAAGATTTAGCAAAATTTGAGAGAAGATGTTAAGAATTGGACTAGTGAGTCCTCATGTCCCTCAGTCGCCTAGTGTGTACACCATCACAATTGACAAGGCAAGAACAATTGTCAAGGACAGTCATTAAGTCTGAACTGCCATTGTCGGCAACGACTGGAAAAGTCGCCAAGTGTGAACCGAGCTTTAGGTGCAAAAGATCCCATACCCTCCCCCATTTTGCACAACAGGCAACAGTAATTTTTCATTAAGAGAAGAGGCTCCAATATTCAAGGCAGAAAGAATACTGTGAGTGTTACCATGGTTACAGGGTAAAGACAGAAAATCAGGAGCCTGGGACAGTCAGGAAAATGGCAACAATATCTTTGATGCAAGAGGACAACAAACTGTATTAAACAGGTCAGGGCAAAGGTAATCATTCAGGGGTAATTGAACAAGATTGACATGAGGCACCAAGTCAGTGAACAATTAAATGAACATGACTTGTCTGCTCATGCTATAGGGCTACAAACATTACAATTCCCAAGGAAGATAATACAGGCATGTCAATCAAACATTAGTGGTAAAAAGTAGGTTACGTTTCCACCCTTTTACCCAGAAAGAAACTGTGTGCCTGAACGGAACTGTTAACGGGTTTAGTAATTAGCATACATTAGAAAGACAGTGTTGTATTGACATGACAGGGCAAGGTGTTCGCAAGCCACCATTTCAGGCAACTTTGATTTTCAGACAATTAATTTCACGTTAGTAGTAAAAACATATTAGCGTACGCATTCGGGGGCACAGATAAAAAGAAAAATAATGAATGAAAGAAAGATGCCATGGGATCACAGAGATAGAAGTACAGAAGTAGTGAATTGTTTTCCTTCCGTTCAACAGAGGCGGGAACCAGCGCTGCAGGGAAAGAAATACCTGTTCGGGCTACAGTGGTTATGGGTTGGGATCGCCACTCCAGAGTGATTCCGTACAACTCGATTTCATACTCGGTGCCGCCAGTGAGACCCGATATGACTTTGGTTCGTTCTTCGCCGGAGACGACGTGCTCTTGCGGGGTTTCTAGCCTTTTGGAGTCCCTAACTTTAATCACAAATGTATCGAAGACATCTTCCTCGGCGGTCCAGGCCAGACGGAAACCTTCCGGAGTGATGTCCGAAACGAAAAGGTGTTCCACTTCCGGTTCGGCCTCTGAATGACAAGGGAATAGTCTTTTTTTTTTGTCCGTCCTTTGAGGACTTTTTGGGCACGTTTTAAAAGGACTAGCTAGCTATTTGAGGTGAAAATCTAGACGGCAGTTATAAGTAGCTACCAGAATCTAACTGCAAGTGTTGCCCAATTGCACTCAAGGTGAGTTCCTAATTCAAGATTAACTGCCAAATAAAAATGTTAAAACACTGCTCGTCAGTGTCCATGCACCACCATGCTTTAACCATTAATACATCGTTCTGTTATTGTGGGCACAATGAGAGCCAGTAGAACAGTTGAACTTTGGCTTCTAATACATTTTTTTTTTCTGAAGGAGGGATTGTGAACTAAAAGACCACTTGGCGACATTTCTAGAAACTTGCTCCATTGTTTCTCAATCTGCTTTTACAGGGAAGAAAACGCTGTTTAAGGAGATGGTTCCCTTTCTGGGTTAAATCTTTCTCTTTTTTTTCATTTTTTCATTTTTAGTGTAGCCTATGTTTTCGATTGGCCTAGACAGTTCTTGTGTGTGATGAAAGATATTTTAGATTAGGGCTGGGTGATAGGCTAGGTATACCGATATGAATTCACGCAACGGTATGTGGTTTTGCAACATCGTCGTCAATGGTAGCTTATCGCCTAGCCCTATTTTAGATTTTTACAAGTTTCTGACGACCTGCCAGCTTTTCAATAGTTGGTATAGGGACAATGACGGGTTTGTGGCTATAAGCACAAAAAGAACAAAAAATATGCATGATCTGCATTTATCTATGATTTTTTTCTCTATAATTATGATTAAACACTATTAAATAAATCTCATATGTATAGCCTCTGGATGCATACTGTCACTGTACAAGCTGCTTGTGAGTTACAGTGTATTTAATTGCTTAAATCAGAAACTCTCAATTTCCCCTATACCAGCCAAAGGCAGCAGGTCATCACCACACACCAAAACTGTCTGGGCCAATTGAAAATATGCACTAAAACTATCAAAAACTTGAGTAAGTGAACTATCCCTTTTAACAGTCATTTTAATATCCCAGCTCGCATGCACTTGTATAGCAATCCTCTCAACATTCAGTTTTGTAATAGTGAAACATAAAAAGTACTGCTTATTAAGTGATAGTATCAACTGGCATCGCATGCCAAAAATGTGTTGATACTTCTGTGTTTCCTTTTGACTGTAGGTAGTAATGGGAAGTGTCACAATTCTGTGTTCAAGTGTAACAGGGAACCAAGAGCTATTCTCTGGATATTGAAAATAAATAAATAAATAATCCATTCTGTACTTAGGCATACATCGCTTTTAAAGCATTAACTTTAGCTTGCCAATCAGACATACTTTCACTCTTCTGTAGTATTTTAGAGACTCTCAGGTTGATGTCAGTGTTAATAACAGTTGCTGATCATGATCCTGGTAGTGCAATACTCTTAAAATGTAGGGTGATGCAGCTGTTAAGCTACAATAGCTAGCCACATTTGACATTTAGACATGCTACAGTACCAAGCCAACTGAAGCAAAGCACAGTTAAAATATGGCAAGCAGGCTTGATCATATTTTGCAGAGACAACAGAAGTGTGTCCTTTATTTGCTGTAAAAAGGAAAGTAAGAAAGGAAAAGGCGAGAAAGCATTCTGTGTATAAAAAGGAGAAATTATACCCTGTTTGCATATGGTGAGAGCAAAACAGCTGTCATTGCCAGAGTATAAGAAAGTATAGAAGGTAACTGGGGTGTGTTCAGGCTTCTCCGCCAAAGCATAGCCTGTCAGTTTTTTTATTTTTTTTATTTTTTAACATCTCTTATTTTACGCTTAAAACTCAGTGGGCCTCATTCATGAAACGTGCGCAGAACAAATTTCTGTGTAAATCGTTCATATTAGCAATTTAGTTCATATTTTGGTATTCATCAAAGTTTTCGTATCTGAGATTTGTTTGTACATACAAAATGTACACCTTCTCAGGACCACGCATATCGCATTTCATAAATTCAAAATGCTGCTAAATGTAGCTTCTGAATGTCAATTAGAATATGAATATTTATTTTCTTTATTTCTAAATGTAGCCTTTGAAGTACACAGTACAAACGTAATAATTACAATTGTAAAAAGCAAGCACTTTAGCTTATGCCTATTAATCAATTGTAGGCTATGAACTTATTTAATTACACCCATAACTTAATTAATGCTCCCAGTAGGCTACTATTTTTCTGAATTGATCAAATTAAAATGTTACATGATTTTAGGCTAAATATGCTAATTAAAACACACATTTAACCAATGTTAATCCATTGCATCAATGTGCAGCTACTAAACAATTTTTTTCCCCTGACTGAAGATCTGCTAATAAAGGTTCTGAATAATTCTTTCTTTAGCTTTTTCTGGGCCATTTTGACTCCGTATGCACCTGTAAATGGAATTAGCAACTTTCATATATAGCAATTCATGGCCGTGGTTTTGTGCTAATAGAACGCACGCGCCTGTGATTCACGATGCATTGTAATGTATGAACATACGCACGGAATATGCACAAATCTGCCTTTCCCGCACGGTTTGATGCATCTGGCGTAAATTTTTGTTTCGTACATAAATGTACGCACATATTTAGCAACGCTTCAGGAATGAGGCCCAACATGACACTAACACTCCTTAGATGTTTAAAGGGCTGGCCCATAATTCCCATTAAAGGGTTTTAGGGAAGCAAATTATAAGCTAAATGCATCTCTAAATTATCTTGGTGCTTTAAAGCATAATTAGACCACTCACTATGGAAACTGCCCTTGCTCTAACAATAAAAAAAATAAAAAAAACAGATTCCTGGAACCGAAAATATATTTTTACTAAAGGGATTGGCTAAAATTAAGACTGGGCATAATGTTCCAGGTGAGTCCTTGAGCCCAAAAATCAAAATTAGTGACTTTACACCCATATGAATGGATGATACGTAAAGAAATTTGGAGCTATGCATTTTTGTTGTTGTTGTGGGGATGTCCTCATGCTTTGGTAGAGAGCTTTGGCTTTTTTTGTGTGGATTGAAGGATACCTGTCACAGCCACTGCAGTCAGAGTTCGGGAGCTCAGGCCTGACCTGGACACCCCAGTCAGCCTGACCTCATAGCCTATGCCAGTTATCAGGCCGCTGATGTCCAGGGAGGACTGGTCACCCGCCACCGTGAACTCCTGGGGGTTCAGCAGCCAGCCCGAGTCTGTCACCTCTATTTGGAAGTGGTCGAACCCATCGGACTGCCCCCCATCCCTCGCGGTCCAGGACACCCGGAAACCAAATGGGTCAATATCCGAAATGTTTAGGTTTTCCACTTTGGGCAATTCCGCTAAAGAGAACGGCAGGGATGGAGTTTCCATTTCGGTGGGGGAGGGATGGTGATGGAGGAGAAGGGAGGAGGGGGGAGGGTGGAACAGTTGGAGGTGAGAACACATGGTTGATGTATGCAGTGATTGCAGAAAATATCTCCTTGTTATATGCTGTCATATTCTGTGTGAGTGTCACTTAAATGTATAAGAAACATTGGTATACCCTGACCACCTCAAATGTACATAAACCAATAGACAAAACCAACAATGACTTCTAGGCTATACGTTGAGTTGAAAGCAGGAAGCCAGCTGATACAAACTTAATCACAATGTGTGAATCCAGAATAAAAAAAGTGTTGTTAAGAACCATATTCCGTCTCAGGAATTAGCTTATTCATTACTTACTCATGTACTGGTAGGCTACATACATGGTCCAGTTTAGAAACACCTAGCCATTAAATAATAATGTGGTTCAGTATGTGATCAAGAAGAGCAGAATGCGTCGCCATTACATCAATACATTTATAGATACGTCTGAAAATAATCACAGTTACTGAAGGTGATAGCTTTTTACGTTTTTGTTAGCTTATGTAAGCAACAGTAATAATTCATCTACAATGTCTGTCCTTCTAAAAAAAATCAGCAGAATGTTTAAAAAGTCACAGTGTTGACATTGTGAATTTGTGTCTGACAATTGTCTTCAAAATTACATGAGTCAGCATTCCATTTTAAGTGTGCCTGCGGCTCTATCTCTGAACACAGGTATTGTTGTTGTTACTGGTGTGAATAACTCACATTTCCTTTTTTTGGTCCCTGTCAACAATTTCACTGTCCTGGGTTGGGTTACCTATTTCTAGATTCCAGAGACCAGTCTTTAACTCATTCAGCACCGCGGGCGACATAAATCGACAAAGATAAGAACGGTCTAAAGTGTCCAGCCGTCTTTACTCTGCTACACCGGTAAAGACGTTCATTTACCCGGATTTGCTATTTTTACATGGTTCTGGATAGGTATTTATCCCATGTTTTAAAAAAAGAACAACAGACCAGCAGAACCAACATCGGGGCGTGGGAATATCACGTCCCCGTCAATTTGTACCAACACGTTTCTGCACCAGTGACTAAGAATATAAATAAATTGAACACAAACAAGTGGCCAATATAACAAACTACTGCTATGCTACTGTCTCAGTAATGGGAGAAAATTAACAAACACGCTTGATAATCGCTGTATGTCTCTGCAGTGGGAGTAGAAATTGCACAGTATCAAAACCAAATTGGTATAGCTAAGCGAAGCTGTAACGCAGTTGGCGTTAAAAAACTTGAAGTTTTGTTTGGTTTGCTTTACTCCCCTAGCTTTCAGTCGTTCCACAATCGTCTGTAAACGTTTGAGTCACAGACAGTGCCATCAATGAATTTTTATAATATCCCTTTCCCGACTTATATTGAATAATTCTCTGATTTCCACTTCTGTCCGGTTATTTCCCATATCTCCACCAGTGACTACCCTTCTGTTGGTTCCGTTTTTAATTAGGCCCTCACACCACAGATCTTAGCCTACATTATTTTTACCTCAGGATAACAGTTTCTGTTTGATACTGTTGATACAAAGTAACTCACATGGACAGCTCATTACATATTATACAAATGACCAGTGATTATGTTTATTGTTCATTTTACCATATCTATAGTTATGCAAAAACTGTTTTCACTATTATTTATATTACATCACTATTATTATTATTATTATTATTACATTACCAATGTAAGACTAATTTTACCCAAACTAAGAAGCACTAAAAATAATATTATATTTCCATCAATATTGTTTGACGTTGTTCTAATAGTGAACTGAACCAGAAGGTGTGCTATGTAGTGCTATCTATCCTCATTAACAAAACATTCTGTTCAATAGGTAAAATAATGTGTTTTATTAAAAGTTTGCACATTGACAGGATCAATCTAAAAATTTAGAATGTCGGCAGCCATATTGGCTATAGGCACTGCTGAGGCTTAGTGTTCCCCAACACTCTGGCATTGAATGAGTTAAAAGAATATGCTTCTCTGATTGTAATGGAAATTGCTTGTGTAATCTGATTCCAAATCTTTTTTGCAAGTTCTGTCAACTATAAATCAATGGATCTATACCCTTATGTATAATCTTTTGGTCCTCTGCCCATAGTGTACCATTGTGGGGGCAAACTGACAAAAATACAAATGGAATGGGGTCAGGGGTGGAGGAAGGCACAGATGCCAAACACACTTCAGATACGTCCACGGCAACTGGGAACATTTAAGTAAGTGGAATTCAAGTCTTGCAAGACTTGCAGGCCTATTTCCTTTTCATTCCACACTCAAGTAATACGGTACAGTCGCACTGTTAACACGTGGGAGGATGGTGCAGCTCACAAAATTAGAGTCTGAACCTTCAGCTTATGCTTCGGACAAAGCTCAGGCCGTCTTTTCCCTTAGTTCACTAGCTGGTGAAAAGAGAAGAGGTCTGACCAGCCAAGATGTTCATATGGACAATCATTATTGGAAAGCAGTCAGCAAGTTTTCCAGACCTCCTCATTAGGCCAGTCAGACAGTATGAAGCCCTCATTAGCTATGGATGGCTAATAACGGATAGGTCAAATCAGCTTAAGTGGCATTAAAGGACATGGTCCGTGAAAGGCCATGGGTAGAGACAGCACATAATTTATCACGGGTAGGACCCGATGCCTCTTGGACGCCATGGTAATGAGCTGGATCAGACTGGGAGGGGTGCAGTCCTGTACTGGCCAAATGACAGAATTATAGAAGAGAGCCACAAATAATTTTGTAAAACCTGTCTCGATGATAATCACTGTTGATCGTTTCTGTCGATGCTTTGTCGGCCCTGGGAACATCTTAAATTTGGTCAACGTGCCACACGCTATCAGGGACCCGAAATATGCCAATGTGTACATGGGAGTTTTTATGCGACGACCGCAGTGATCCTCTTTGTCTAAACCCGCTCCTGCAAACACAATCCATACTTCCAAAGGGATGTGCATCATTGGAAACATATCCGGTAACTTGTCACATGACCTAGCCTAGCCTCAAGGAATGTACAGCTGAGCACAATAACTCTAAATCAGGGATAGTGTATACTGATCTCTAAATTAAAGTGAAGAAATCTGAAGAGCATTTAGATTCTCTTGTTGAAAAAATCAGGGCATTTAAGTGCCATCTTGTTGAAAAATCACAGCTGAGAAAAATCTACTTATAGGCAGAAATTAGTGCCAGCAGAAATGAAATTTGAATTGCAAACGTTTACTTACTAAAAATGCAATATGCTCCGTTTCAATGGAAATTCTCTGCTGATAGGATTACGAAAGCCTGGAGCTGTTACATAGTACCTGTGCGGGCATGGGCGGACAGCGAGGGGGTGCGGCGGCCATGGGAGATGCCGAACAGGATGACGTCATAGTGGGTGGAGTCCACCAGGCCAGTGACACTGGCGTTGCGGGCGTCCCCAGCAGCCCTGAGGTCCAGCGTGTCATACAGCTGCTCCGAGTCACTGACCCGTATGACAAAGCTGTCGAAGTGGCCGGCCACAGTGACCCAGGACACGGTGAAGTTTGACGGGGTTATACCGGACACAGCTAACATCCCCAGCTGAGGCTCTGCCTCTGAACAAAACACAATAGCCACCGTTTTTTCCTTCAATTTTTTCACTGTGTTGGGGGAATGGCTTTCTCTTGCTATACATTGATTCAATACCATGCACACCTGTTAAGTGCATTATTAACCTGTACATTTACAAGTTCTGTAGCGTGAAGGATTACATTTTAGTCCATCTTCATTATCCTTATGGTGTTAGTCATGCTTTGCAACTAACCCCATCCTAAGTAGTCCAATGTTTGTTTTGTGAAAACTGCAGAGGACTAAAATAATTAATAAGGTTAGCTTGCTGGCTAACTTGGCTACAATGCATTGTATGCATAATATGCATCTTTCATGAGTACCCTTTCCCTGAAAAGAAGCCAAAATGTAGTTTTTAAGTAATTTTTTTAAATTTGGCATCTCCAATCCCAACTGAATTTGGAATGTCTAAACCATGTACAAGGCAAGCGTGCTCATATGTGCCCCCTGCTACTGGCGTGGGAGAGCGAAGACAACTCACGGTTCTCCTCCGAAACATGCGGTGCCAGCCAGCTGCTTCTTTTCACACTCAAGCCACACACGCACAGAGCAGGGGCAGAGGAAACCCAATCATATGCGTGCGCAGAGAGCAAGCCATGGGCACCCGGACGACCAACGGGTCGCTCGAGCAATGAACACTGCTATCCCCGCCTACTGAATCCCTTCAATATAACCCTTGGGTGACGCAAAGCCAATTGTACGCCGCCCCTGCAGGGCTTCCGGCCACGGGCGGCACTGGCACAGGCCGGATTCGATCTGAGACTGTGGTGTTCACCCACACGCCACAAGTGGCAGTTTTACTGCCCAAAATACGTGTCACATATGTCATTAAAATAATATTGAATTTTATATTTCCTTTGAATTAAGTAAACAGTTGCTTCATTGGATGAAACCAGGTGTGAGTAGCATGTATTTCTGTCATATGGTATGATGAGCACGCTCACAGCTCTGGTCTCCAGAGAGGGAAACAATACTGGGAAGTACTTCACTACAGTGAAAGTGGCCTCTCCTGGTGTCAAAAAAGGCTGCAACATTCAAACAGGAAAATTTCTCAAGAAGGAGAAAGACACGACTGAGGTGGACAGTGTAGTATAATGGTTAAGGAACTGGCCTTGTAACCGAAAGGTTGCAGGTTCGATTCCCAGGTTCGATTACACTGCCGTTGTACCCTTGAGCAAGGTACTTAACCTGAATCGCTTCAGTATATATCCAGCTGTATAAATGGATAATATGCTCAAAAAAGTTGTGTAAGTCGCTCTGGATAAGAGCGTCTGCTAAATGCCTGTAATGTAATGTAATGACTTCAATGAAAGCTGAGGGCAGGCTGCTCTAGTGATCTCGCCAGGTTTAAATATTCAAAACAGGAAAGTAAAAAGACGGTTGGGAATACCTGTGGTGGCGGCGGCCGTTAAGGGCAGTGTGTTCTGCCGGCCGGATCTGCCGTATAATTTGATGTCATAGCCTGTGGCCCCTTTCAACCCGGTGATAACTGTGGAGCGCGCCCCCCCGGAAAGGGTGTGCCCCGTGGCCTGCGAGGGCAAAGCAGACTCTCTGACCTCTACCACAATGTTATCAAAATTCTTGCCTCCCGTCCTCCAGGAGAGAGACAGTCTGTCTGAGGTAATGTTAGAAACAACTAGTCTGTCCAAGTCAGGTTCTGCAGCTACAGGGAAAACAAAGAGTCAGCGTTCATTTGAGAAGACAGACAAGCACACTTTTCTTTTTTCATCTCTTTTCTACCACCCCCCCCCCCCCCTCCTCCCCCACACACACGTTCATCAAGTGTCCCTTCCACCACATAGACTTCTCTCCTTGCTTTCCACAGTTAATTTATCAAAGTACATTAAAATTATTTGTAAAAAATAATCAATAAATCATTGGACATGTTCATGCACACTGTGTGCACTTTATCAGATACCTGTGCAGTGCCGCAATATTAAGAGGGTGGTGTCTCTGTGTGTTGAGGAAATAAAACCACTGCATTTAGAAAGGCCAAATAATGTGCCATCACCAAGATTAAAAAAGAAAAAGATGGAAGAGAAAATTAAAAAGGAATCGGGGAAATACCTGTCGTCGCAACAGTACTGACAGCGTCTGTTCTCACCCCTTTGATCACCCCATTAAGGTAGGCTATATAGTCAGTGCTGGGGTTGAGCCCTGTGATTTCATATGACAGTGCATTGTGGGATAGGTTATACTCCATGGACTCCATCAGCCAGCTGGAATCAATGATCTCCAGGACAAAACCCTCAAAATTTCCTTCCGTGCCATTCCAGGAAATGGAGAAGCTCTCTGATGTAATATTTGACACATAAAGACCGCCAACCACAGGCTCTGTCTCTAAAGAGAGAAACAGCATGATTGGCTTTTTTTTTATTTTAAAGGTGTGCTGTTAATTTTCACTCTAGACCTTTTTAAATTAAAGCTTTTGTCAACACCACTATGGCACTTGTTAAGTAAATATATGGTCTGTCCAAGATTACATGCCTTAAAAACATTTAAACAAGAATGTGTCTTGGCTTTCATTTTAGTTTAGGCCTACTTACGGCCACAAATTCACAGAGGTGGAAAATCCAGGTTCTGAAAGTAACTCCTCACCAGCATTTTGTTCAAATTTGCTAATTAGCACAATGCTTCAGCCAGGAGGTAGAACTAATGAACGAAACCAGCTTTCTGAGTTCATGAATGGAAGAAACACATGGAAGGACTTTTACTTCCTGACCCCCGGACTTTTCACCTCTGCACACACAATATATATACGTGTATGTGTGTGTACAGGTTTAAGTGTTGGCTTCAGTTTGCAGAGATGTGTTCATAAAAACAAGTGAAGGCAAACGAGCACTGGCTTCCACAGGTACTCTGCTGCTCCCCTCTCATTAACCGGTCTGCCTCCTTTCTATTTAATATAAATATTACCATTCCAGTGACCGGGTGAATTATGTTACATTAAACCAACAATATTATATTATTAAGCTGCACAGACTAACTTTATAACAGACTAAAGTTATAGCCAAGTCTAATGCGCAGCTCTTGATCTTGCGCTACTTTGTTTAAGTTTTGTGTCTGTATGGCTTTCTGTGATTATAAAAGGGAGGAAATAGTCTTATTATGATTAATTACGTTTCAGTGTCTTGCTGTGTTTGCAGTGCCTGAATCACCATGTATTCCTTTAATCTCTAAGTGTACATCCAGAACAACTGTGTGTGTGTATCTTTTTTTAATAAATTCAGCAGGGCATTATTGCAGTGAGAAAGTCATTTACAACTCATGTAATGTAGTTAATTGTGCATGGTAACAAGCTATCCTAATGATTTTTTACATGTTCATTTCATATTGAATTAAAGGCATGGTGCATTCTGTGATGTTTGAAGCAATACAGTAATTTCACAGAATATAATACAGGCTGCTATGTGCGCTGATGAGTTTCTTATTGAACCATGTGGACCCCGCCACTCTACAGCCCGTTCGACTGAATTTATGATCCCCCCCCCCCCCCCTCCCCCCAAACACATATACACACAGAAGAGGACAGAGGTACAAAAGACCAACATTAATGGAAGATTGTGACAGAAGAGAGGAGGCACGGTTGATTGAGGCTTCATGTAACCTAAAATGGGCAGAGCAGTCAGTGGCTCTGTGATTTCAACTAATCACTGTGGACAGCCAAAAATCTGATTTGTTTAAGAAAGTTGATGACTGATGGTGCAAGGTAGCTTGACCCTCTGTAAGATTCATGAAGCCTCAACTCTAGACACTCGTAACCATTATGAGAGGTCAATCAACCTTTTAAAAACAACACATAGGAATGTTGGTTCCAGGTTGGTTAAGGAATGGGTTTAGCAAAAATGAAAACTTACATTTTTATAATCTCAGATCCTTTCAGCAGTCCATGTAGGATTTGTGTGTCACATGCCTGCTATTAAGTATCAGGAAATTAGCATGGCTACATGGTAATGCATTGTACATGTTAAGTTACAATGCATAAACTATTGTCAAACCACAAATTACATACCAACTTAATTTAGCCAGGGTACTGAATCAGAGCTTAAATCAGATAGATAATGTGTTATGTCATTACACTAGTTATCAAGCTAGTTGTCAACCTGAGATTTCAACTCAATCAAGTGAGAGATGCCATTGTCGTAAAAACAGCCTCCCACATGGATGTTGAAGGAAATATAAAAAATGTAGCCATTTGAAGTGCCATAGATATACCTCATCCCACATGAGTTTTCTTGACATATTATCCGGTAGAAAATGAAAGGTTGCATTTTCACCAACCCGTTTGTTTTAATACACTGTAGTGTCAAAACAGATTGCTCAAAGAGATATGGATTAGTGAAGGGCACACAACATAAACAGTCTTTATCCCATATGGAAGAAACAAAGAGTAATATATTTGATATGTACTGATATGTAGGAACAAATGTGCTTTGGGTGCGCTTTTGGAGTATTGGGTTATTAACACCAGTTTATCAACTGCAATACTGTATTGCGCACTTATGAATTGAATTACACTATCAGAACATGAAGAATGAAGAAAACAGGTCCTTCAGCCCATCTCAGTGTAAAATTTTGCTGTAATGTAGCATGAATCGATTAGTGAGATTCCTATTTGGTGTATCAACCTTAGACATGGAGCATTTCAGTTGCTTGTGTTGCTTTTCGAAAACCTTAATATACAGCATATTATCATTAGCTGACTATGAGTAAATGTAACTTTATAAAAATAAAAACTCCCTTTTATTTATGCTATGCATGTTAAACTAACTGGCCTGTAATTCCCCAGATACATTCCATCAATTCCATATCATATTGGTACCTTACTGGCTTCGTATTAGGCCAACTGGAATTTCTCCAGTTCTCTCCTAAGAATTGAACTATTTAAATAGATGTGCAATAGGAAGTGCAGTCAGTCATGCTGATTCTTCTACAGTGTTTCTTCTACATGGGGAAATGCATCATTTGGGTGAGATTTTATGATTGATGACAAAGGGACATGCACAAAGATATATAACAGAACAATGAAATGTGAAGAAACACCAGGTGGAAAATATTGGTCTCAGGCAAACAGTACCTAATATGCAGGTAATATATTAATGTTATTAAGTAGTGATGCATGCTAGACATCAAAGCTGGAATTTCCTATCAGCTAAGGAGCAATATCCCCCATATCATAACCTTCTCTAAAACTGCCTTTTCACTTTTATAAGGAATCTTATAGGCTATATCACTGAAATACTCAGTGTGCACAAAGTACAGTACAGGCACGGCGGTCTAGTTAGGTTTTAATCCAGTAAAACAACAGCACCTGGATCAATTGCTCATGAGATAAAAATGCTCATTTTCTTTGCAACTGTAAATTGGAACTTATTCTGAAGAATTCTACATTAATAGCTAGCTAGCTTTTTAGTTAACCAATAGGTGAATAGTTAACATTTGTATACCAACCCAGCAATTTTTGGTATACCTTGCTTTTGTTTGCTCCATTTGTCCATATGGGCATTGAAGTATAATCAAGTTTGTACTACTTATAAGAAACAAGCCCCAATAACACATTTGTTTTTCACAGATTGTTGTCAATGTAGTTAACTAGGCAGCTACCTTGGTTTCCTTGTTCTCTGAAAACCCAGGTTCAACACTTGCAATCACCCAAGATGCTATATGTGCAATGGCTCGACACCGCACACGTGAATTAACAAAAAGTCTGAACGCTACGAGTTGAGAACTGCCTACGATCACCACCTGGTCATTCTTGGCAGGGGGAAGGAGTGAAGGAGGAGGGTAGGGTGTTTCATGAGTTGACTATTACATGTAAATAGGTGTTAAGGTTATCCAGATGAGCAAACATTTCCTCGTTCATTTTGATGCACGCATTCACAGCCTCTGTGCGCAACCCAGGACGTGGACAACATCACACAGCGCGTTCGGCAACCGCGTTTTTCAGTCATTTAGTTAAGGCATGGTTCAGCAGGCAGATGGGTGGTCTAGGGTGTTAAGGGATGAGATGTGAGATGCGTGGTGATGAGGATTATGTTGATGATGATGATGATGACATGAGATGGATGGATATTGTTTGGTTTGAAAGATGTATGGTTTAGGGTTTTTCTTTTTGCAATCACTGCAGCACAACAAGGAAAACTCACCGCACAATGCGCATATGGGAGAAGGTCTCATGCACTCGGATTTTGGAAGAGGGGGCAGGCGGGGTGCGGGGTCAAGCCGATGGCTGGGAGGGTTTCGGGGGAGCAGGCCACAAGACCTCCTTCCCGCCCACCCTACTTCTATTGTCAAGACTGACAACAGTGGCTGGAGGGTAAGAATGATAGATGACACATTTGTTACTATGAAAACCATATTTGTGAGTGAAGGGGCAATGAGAGCAATTATGTACAAGTGTTTGAGGGGTGGGGGGGCGGCGTGCTCCTTGCATGCAGTGCTGTGAGAGGGTTTTTGAGTGTGGAGATGGAGATGGAGATCGAGAGAGGAGAGCAGGATGATGTTCGGTGTGACACGAGCCGCTGCTTGACACCACAGTTCATTTTTTTTCTGGAAGGTAAAAAATAAATAATGAGGTAGGTTGAAAAAGAGGGAAGGGAAAGGATTTGCACAGGAGTTTGAAGAGGAGTGGGAAGAGAGTCAGGTGATGGCAAGGGGTTGGTGTTTGGGGGGGGGGGTACCTGTGGTGACTTCGGCAAAGGCGGGTTCTAAGATCTGCCCCTTGTGCACCCCGTACAGGACAAGCCTGTAAGTGGTGTCGGGGTTCAGCCCAGAGATGCCCAGACTCCGGGCATCTCCAGAGAGGGAGTAGTTAGCAACCTGTTGACCACCCTCCAGCTCTGCAATCTCAGTTAAAAACATCTCATATTCAGCGTCCTCCGGGTTCCAGGACAAACTGAAGCTGTCCCAGGACAAGTCCGAGATGGTGAGGTTTCCCACCAGGGGCCTGTGCTCCTCTGGATAACAAACAAATCAAAACATAGTCAATGCATCAAGTGAGCAGGAAACAAATGCATCAGCACGGGATCTGCAGGAGAGGCGGGTGGGATTTATGTGGTATGTCTAAGCTTAAGAGTTTTTCAGTCAAGTCTTTTTGTTTGAGGGAGTAAAGATTAGATGTTACAAAGATAAGCAGAGGTCATTAACATAACTTCACGCAACATTATTCAAGTATATATATACTGCAAGTTGGGAATACATGATGCTCAGTTAAAAATTCCCTGAGTTGACATGAATTATGACGCAAAAATGTATTTTTCTGGAAGAGTTGTTACAACAAATTGTAAAACACAGATAAGAAATAGATGAATCGGATGGCAGATGAAATGAAAGGATGAAATGATGAACATATGAAATGAGACGAAATCTGTGCTTTGTCAATTTAGTAATAATACTTTTGTTAAAAGATACCAACAAACAGATTGCTGGCCTTCTTGATCCTCTCATCTAAAGAAGCCACTTGCGGACTGTACAGCTAGGAATGTTTAATTATTCAATTCTGCAGCCCTGAGTGCAGGTATAAGCCAAGTCACTTTTTCAGATTTTGTTTTTTGAGCTCTTCATAAGGCTTTTGGTCCCATTATAGAACCAATATTTGCACTTGTTGCTTTTCAAATAGTTGCTTTATATAGTCATTACTAGATCAGTTAGTAGCTATGTTTCCATTAGAGGCACTTAAGCTAGGCTGTTGATAACAATTTTGGTGTTGTTTGTTCAGATTATTAAAGACAAGTCATTAATCGCCTGGAATAACTGAAAAATATCATTTATAAGCCAGTTTCTTGAATGTTATGGCAGTCCAAAGAAACTCACTATTAAGTCAAAGAGTGGTCAATCTTCGATAAGTATATAAAATAATTTCTTTATGAAAATAAAAATTATATTTCTCTACCATTTCTACCCATTCAAGCATTCCCTTCTTCAGCAGAAAAAAATCTCCTTGCACATAGTCCATAGGTATGCACTTAGTGTTCATTTGTTTCCATGTGAATAGCTATCAAATCAGAGCACAGGACAGAACGGAGCATGAGGTGATTTTTTGATGGGATGAGAGATGGACACAGATTTTTTAATGGCTGCAGGATGGTAATTGGTGGAACTGTGTACCTGCAGTGGCTAGAGTGGGGAGAGAACTATTCCTCTCTCCCTCTGGGGTCCCATACACATTAACCTCATAAAGGGTGCTGGGGGACAAGCCATTTACTTGCGCGTTCCAGGAATCTCCGGGCTCCGTGACAGCATGAGCAGTGGCGTGCTCGGCCGTGGAGTTCGGCTCGGCCGTGAACTCTGGCTCGGCCGTGGAGTTCGGCTCGGCTGTGAACTCTGGCTCGGCCGTGGAGTTCGGCTCGGTCATGGCGTTTAATTTGGCTGTGGAGTTTAACTCAGTGGTTGAGTTCGCCTCGGCCCTCGAGTTCAGCTCGGCCGCCGAGTTTGGCTCAGCCAAGGAGTCCGGCTGAGCCGTGGAGTTTAGCTTGGCTGTGAAGTTTAACTTGGTGGTAGAGTTTGGCTTGGCCGTGGAGTTTGGCCCGGCCATGGAGTCAGGCTCGGCTGTGGAGTTTAGTTTGGCTGTGGAGTCTAACTCAGTCGTGAAGTTAGAGTTGGCTGTGAAGTTCAGCTCGGCTGCAGAGTTTAGTTTGGCTGTGGAGTTTGGCTCGGCCATGGAGTTTGACTCGGCCCTGTTGTTTGGCTTGGCCGTGGAGTTTGGCCCAGCAATGGAGTCAGGCTCAGCTGTGGAGTTTAGTTTGGCTGTGGAGTCTAACTCAGTCATGAAGTTAGAGTTGGCTGTGAAGTTCAGCTCGGCTGCAGAGTTTAGTTTGGCTGTGGAGTTTGGCTCTACCGTGGAGTTTAGTTTGGCTGTGGAATGTAACTCAGCCAAGGAGCCCGGCTCGGCCGTGGAGTTTGGCTCGGCTGTGGAGTTCAGCATGGTCGTGGAGCTCATCTCCACATGAAAGATGCTGGAGGTTCCCTCAGAAGTTTCCTGGGTGGGGGCTACATTTGTTTTGGTAGCACCCTTTTGGTCCACCATAGTGACAATGAATTCTCCAAGGGGCTCCACACCGGAGCTGTCAGGCTCTGCCCCAGACCCTCCGAACAGATAACCGGCTGCGGGAGCTTTAGTTTTAAGAGAATCATGTGCAATAACCATGGAGTCATGCTCCTGGTCTGGAGCTGTTGGCGTTGGAGCCATTTTGATACTCAGAGTGACTACATCCACTGTGGTAGACTCAGGTGCTAAATAAAAGTACATTTAAAGGATTAACAGGTTAACTACAGGAGAACACAAACACAAAGTGACCTGCCAAGGGGGAAAAAATTTTGTTTTCTGTTATCACTTGGGAGAGGGAACAAAAAAATGACAACAGGAAATCATGAATGAAAATCAACCATTCAACCAGCAAAGCAAGACATGTGAGCAGTTTCACTCTTTGTTGGTTGCATCTAAGGTTAAAAAGTTATTGCAAAACGATCATGTTTGTGCATCTCAGTTATCACCTCATTTCAATGTGTAACGGTTGTTCCGTAGGTGGAAATATATCCCCGTCAACCATAGCCACAGTTCGCACAGGCCCTCTGATATCAGGGACCACTGATATCCTCATGCAGGCAACTCATTCACGGCGGGCAGCTTGCGTATTAATGGCTCCGAAAGGCACCATTAATTTTTTGAAGGTTCCGTGTAGTCTGCGTGAAACAGAAGTACACTGTACACTTCAAAAGGATGAGGAAGCCATGCACTGCGGTGCAACATCAGATAATTGGATGCCTTTGTGTAGCATTCCCCTTCAAGGTAGGTAGCATCAAGATGCACAGGCTACTACGGACCTTGTCTGATGCACGTTCAAAGAGTAAAAAACAAAAACATGGACAAATGATATGACAATGGAATGGAAAATAATGGGAATGAATGGTGATGACTGTGGGCACTAGCCTACAGAGCTGAGAGTTGCTTCTGAAACATCGAACCAGGGAGGTAGAGAACCAGTTCAGGAAATTAGCTGTATTGTTGTGTAGAATCTCATTTGGATGTGAAAAATTTGAGACTTGAGAATTTTACACACATTCAGTTTTTGGATGAAGTAAGGTGAGAGTAAATGATGGTTGTTGGGTGAGGTGGAGGGCCAGAGATTTTAGATGGTTAGGATGAAGATTAAGAGGGTTAAAGGATTTTAGAGAGCCAGATAACTTTGGGGCAATGGGGCCCTCCAGTGTCCATATTGAGTCAGGATCTCAATTTAAGGACTCATCATCAAATCACCTATACAGAGCAAATAAGACTAATGACCACTGCTGGATCTTCTGTAGTTATCTGTGGAATCACCTGACTCCCACCTATATGCGCCTTAAAACCCTGTTGTCTGTGTTGAAAAGCAACTCCCTCTGTGTCTCAGGCCTGGCCTTCCCTGCATGCTTATGGAGATGAGATGGCATGTGGCCCAATGGCCACTTTTGATGGATGATGTATGCATGTTTCTTGGGTATGCATGCTAAGGATTTCTTATGGTCATACCATGCTTCTGGCTCCAGCACATGTGGGAGCAACCCTGTCATGCAAGCCCTTCAATGTCCACGAGTTGCCATTTCCACATCTCGAAACAGCCGTTTGAATTTCATTAGGAAAAAAATGCATTCATTTTTGACAGAGCAGAGGATAATGCTGGCTGTCGGGCAGCCAAAACGGTGTATATACCTGTAACAGCAACTGCTGCACGTGGCGAAGATCTCTGGCTACCATTTACTCCATAAAGCCTTACTTGATATGCGGTGGATGCCTTCAGGCCTTCAATTCTAGTGCCTATGGCATCTCCGGGGAGTTGAATCTGCATCACATCCCATAATCCCATGGAGTCTCTACATTCTACAGTGAAACTATCGTGCACAATTTGTGACTCCCAAGACAGAAGAAATCCACTAGATGTTACGCCCGATACAGTCAGGGCCATCATTTCTGGATCCTCTCGGCCAATCCCAGAGGAATCAGGATCGATGTCATCTACTGACATTAAACTAAAGAAATTTTCCTCTGAGCTTATGGTTGTGGTCAGCTCGGGGATATAGTCTGCTAGATAAAATGTGAAAGAAGCTACAAGGAAAAACAACAAGAGACAACAAATTAAAATGAGACTGGTGTTCTCCATCTTGCTTCACTCGTGCTTTTGTTGGAAAGCTGTTGCCAAGGACACATTCTGTCTCCCAACTGCTGTTAAAACTCCAGTTGTTTAACTTCAAAACTTCTGTTGGCTCTCTGTTCATTTTGTACTCTCAGTTTACTCGGATGTCTCACACAATAATTGAAGCTTCTGAAAGTGATTATATGCGTAAGTCATCGTAGTTATTTGTTGTAGTTAATGATTCAAAAAGTGTATCGCGCTGGAATAAATTAACAGGACAGCCTTTGTTGATTAGTGTCATGTTGTCCAGTAGCTTACATAAGCCTTCAGTTTCTTGCTAATTTCTTTATGTAAGGCCAAGCTGGAGAGCATGGCCCTTTCCACATTTGTACAGAGGAAATGAAGGTGTATAAAAACATAATTCCTGCTGGAGACACATTGTATCAGGCTTTCTGCCTTGTAGCCACCACTGTGTTTATTCAATGTTCCTCCAAAGCTTTTTCTGCTATGAGGTTATTTGTGTTAGTGATCTTTTCAACATCTCATCTTTTGAAATGGGCTTCGATTCCAATTCATTTTAGGAGATTCCACCAAAAGACATAGACAAAACAAATCTTTGCTCAATAATATTAGCTGTTTTGATTGTTGCCTGGTCCAAACAGGTCTCTGAGCCCTTGAAGCCAAATATTTATTGTATATGATATAACTTTATTGATTCTTCTAAAATGCCACACATAGAGAACTCCTACCCCCACTCATAAATATATGCCTATTTTAAAAATGCATTACACCTATAGGTGAAAAAGTAGGGAGGATATCTCACTGCGGATGTTACATTGACACAATGACTCTTTTTCTGCATAGCTTGGACGCTCTAAAAGTGATAACCTATCATGTCATTGTAGTGCTCAAAAGCTAAAAGAGAGGACAATATAGCTAATACCATAGAATACATGCAGTGAGCGGACCACAAATCTCTCCTACTCTGCTTTTGGCTGGAAGGGAAAAAAATCTAATAAAAGCCTACTATTCACAGTCATACTTGCATTTCCCCTGTGTAGTATAAATTTGCCCTCTGCTATAAAGCTTGTTTCCCTTGTTCTGCAATAGAACAGGTTGTCTTGTGAAAGTTATGGTTTTAGGAAATGTGGCGCCCGAGACACCAGTGTAAACAAATAAAAATCTTGATTTTATTACGTGTATTTCCCTCTTGTTTCATTAACCTATCCCTCTCCCATCCCTCATCCTTGTGCAGAATCGTTTTTTTAATGGCTATATCTAAAAGTACCTTTCTTAGTTTTATCAATTTCACCCCCAGAATACTCAAAGAGCAACATTCCTTACGGGGGACAACTGTTGGTATCCTGAAAACATACACAAAATTGGTTTACATCCACAATGACCCACGCAGCCCCAGACCTCTTTAACCTGTTCATAATGGAAAAGCTGAGAAGCGTTAGCGTTCTGGATAAACCAAACAGAAGAACACTGCATGCTTTCAGCACCATTCAGATCTGAGGGAAGAGCACCCAGGGGGTGCGATTCGCATCCTCCAGAATGGGCGACCTCCACGGCTGTCACTCACCTGTGGATGCAGAGAGGTCAGCGGGTTCGCTCTTCTGGCTCCCCCTCTTCGCTACCAGCGAGATGGTGTAGAGCATGCCCGGGACGAGCTTGGTCAGCGTGTATGTGGTGTCCGTACCCGGGATCTCCAATTCTTCCATGCTGCCGTCGGTGGAGAAGTAGATCAGCCGGTAGATGCTGATCTTAGCCTGAGGTTTCTTCCAAACGATGGTCAGGGTGGTCTCTGTGGATTCACTCACCTCCAGGCCCTTGGGGGCATCGAGGTCTGGTGGAGGGGAAAGAAGGGCGAGGGTGGTTGTGGAGGTCAGGGTGAGCACGTGGTGTAACTCAGCAAATGTCCACACGTTAAATTTGTTGTGCAAGTGATAGGTTAGCACATGGCTAGGACACACGAGACCTTGCGCAAACGGAAAGCCGAGCAACTGTCATCGAGAGATGGATTTTCCAGTTACCTGGAACCAAACACATAAATGCTGAAGGTTTTTAAAAAAAAGACTTCTTTCCACCCTAAATCATCACATTTAATAAACATTCCCAGATCCTCAGGGCTGCTGTGAATCACTGACGGTTGTATCAAGACCAGTAGCTTGAGCAAACTTAGATGGATTGTTCTCATAGCTGTTGAATTTCAGCGGTGGGGAACTGTTATTTTAAGAGCTGCAGACGGCTTCACAGGATGTGTCAGTGAGCAGCCTTACCGGTGGCAGCGTTAGTGGTAGCCGGCAGGCTCTCTCGGTCCTCCTTCACCGCGGATACACCAATTCCGTACTCCGTCCCGGGGCTTAAACCTTTCACAACAGGAGAACACAGGTTATATCACCTTTACTTATTACAGTTACAACTTAAGTTTGGTTTCGGTTGCAACTTACATGTTAAAACCCAAATTTCGCCCGTCAATATCTCAGCCGTTTTAGCACCAATTACCAAGCCACTTGGCAGATCAACTCATCTCATCAATATCTCGCCATAAAATAAATATGGGAAAAATTTGTTCAGCTATTTTCATATATTTAAGTACTTAAAAACTCTAATTGCTAAAGTAGACAGGTGATATGTTGGACATGACATGGACTAATGCTTTTGATGGGTTACAATTTTACTCTCTGTCCCTGACGCTCTCATTAAACTTCTACAGCAGTAAAAGCACATGGTCCACAAAGGCCGATTGGCTAAAGGTTCTCTTATGAAACAGTAATATGTGTCTATGTTGAGGAAACATTAAATCTATTCGAAATTATAAAGCATAGACATCAGCGCATGTCATATTACATATTATAACAAATAAATATATACTACTGTCACTTTCTTATGTGGGTTATGCATATAATATGCTGAGGAGAGGTATGTATTTCCACTACATATTTCTCTAGTGCTGGAGTATTTTTGCATGTATTACTTTTTAAATCAACAATACTCTCACAATCATTTGGTCTTAATGATCCCATAATTTCCAACTGGAGTTGAAAATAACGTTTTGAGTAACCTCAATAGTCCATTAACCCCTTAAGTGGTTTAGTTTATTTGCATTTAGTTTTTTACGGTAACATTTTTAAAGAATGTGGTCAAACAATATACTGTTTGAAAGTGTTAAAACTCATGATTCTATCTCTATAAATTATATTATGATCCCAATGTTATGACGATGACAGTTCCTTATTTTGCAACATGATACAAAACAGGCTTTATCAATGGAAATGTACAGATGACACGAATAACGGTAAGGTCGGTATCCTTATCCCCGCCAAACATTAAAAAAATATATATTTTAGGTGAGAAAAAAAACATCCACCGTGTTTGAGCTTATGTTAATTTGTCTCAGTAATTCTTAGAGTAATTCTGACTCTTGGAAAACAAACTCCCAAGGGTTACCTTATGGAAGAGATGCCTGCTGTCAAAGGGGTTCAAGAACAGTAACCATTTTATTTTCAGGCTTGTGTTCAAAAAAGAGAAGGGGTTAAAGACAAATATCTAGTCACTTCTGGAAGTCTGCAGAAACCAGCTGCTCCCTATTTCAACCAGAATTCTACCTTACCGGCAATTCTGCTGTCCTTGCACTTTTAAACATTTTGTCGGGAGGTATAATAAAAAGAAGTGGGCAGCTTTTTTTTCCAAAAGCAATATGTGCCATGGGACAGTAAAAAGGCTCCGGCTGTCATTAAAGGCTCTCTGTCCAATTTCTGTGATTTAGGACTTGTGACCCCTTTATTAACCACCATAGAGGTGTGAGGCTCTTTAAAATTAGACCTCATGCCGAGAAAACCTATCGATAAAATCATGAGGTCTGATAAATAAATTAAATAGTAATGACCGTGGTGAAGAAATGAGAGGGTGTAACTTCCAGGTGTCGAAGGCTGGGGCCCTGAACAGGAAATGGTTTCCACAGAACGGTGCGGGCGATTCAGACAAAGAAGCCGTTCCACATTTGAGAGCGGCTTTCTCTTGGCCCCCTTTTCCTCAAACACTGGAGTGAATGAATGGCTTGTGAAGCATCCTCTTTGACAATAAAGCAATACTATGTCAAAAAAAGCTGGGAAAAAGCACCCGCCTTTTCCATTTTGGTAGTGAAAGGACCTGTAGTGGCACTTCATCTTTAAGGCTGGACAGTCCCTGCAAATGTTCTTTTTATTACATTTAGACATTTCACTGCAAAGGAAATTGAGCAGTGATTTAATATAAAATAAAAAATAAAGTAAGTAGAATGGAAAGTAAAATGGAAAACTAGCAGTGCTTGGCATTGACATTTTTCATTAGCTAAAGTATAGGCACCAAACCCACCTACCAGCCACCCTCTCCAGAGCTTAGCTCTCTTTCCGACTTCTGCCCATTGCAGAGACTAAGGCCGTGCCAAACTGTGCCCTTGGCAGCCTCTGTGCCTCGACATGCTTACAGAAGCAAGTCTCCAGACATACCCACCGCGCCCTCCTACCACAACACTGAACTCATCCTCAGCTGGCCACCTGGTGGTCCCTCCACTCCTCCCTGGTGGAAAAAAACCCACCCACCCATTCCAAACTCAGGAGTGCTGAGTCGCCACATTCGGGTATCAGCTGTGAGACAATCCACCTCAGAGAAACTTTGTGCACATAAGCCAGAAAGGAGTGCTTCTAGAGTGGGTGCCGCCATATATGAGAGGGTCAACTTCAATGGTTGGACACAGGAGAGCTTTGGTGACATTGTTCAAGATTATAAAAACAATTTTTGAAAACGCTTGAATTTTTATATAGGGCTTTTCACACTGCACTTCAACCCTGGGCTAAATGCATTCTAGAACTGTTTTAACCCTAGATTAACTGGGCTGTTAACCCTAGGACATCTTTAACCCTGGGTTAACTATGTACAGTGTGAAAAGCATATATGCTTCTACAGTGGGTGCCGCCCACTGTAGAATGTCATTATTTAAATTGTTTGGACTTAGCTGAGCACTAGCTTAGGCCATAGCTGTTAGATACCTCACTGTACGATACAGTAGTACCAGGACTGTGCTTGTTTTTTTCAGGGCTACAATGGAGCAAGTGGTTCTAACTTTGGGCTGCATTTAGCATAAATAAATAGTTACCATAAAATGGCCGCTCTGAGTACCTCTGAGGCCCCTTTGGTCTTTAATTAGAGGAGGAGCATCAGTGCCTTTGTTAACCACTGGTAGCTATGCAGAAAGCTCTTGCACATGCACCCCTCCCGCTCCGCTCCCATCATGCGGCCTGCACCTGTGATGGTGGCCAGTGTGATATCACCAGCCGAGGGCAGGAAGTGCATCACGCCGTGCTGGGCCCCAGTCAGGGTGCTGTATTTGACCTGGTAGCTCTCCACAGCCGCCTTGCTGTTCTGCCACTCCAGCGTGACCGTCTCATCCGTTTCTTCCACCACCTCCAGGTCCGTTGGAGCGTCCAGGTCTGGAACCAAGCCAGACAAACACCTGAGTGCCATATGTGTGCGCGTGTGGGTGTGTGTGTGTGTGTGTGTGTGTGTGTGTGTGTGTGTGTGTGTGTGTGTGTGTGAGCATGTGTGTGTGTGTGTGCGTGTGTGTGTGTGTGTGTGAGAGCATGTGTGTGTGTGTGTGTGTGTGTGCGTGTGCGTGTATGTGAAAGGAGCCTCTCTGATTGTGACATAGTTTAATGCCCTTGAATGAAAGCAATTCAGTAATTTGGATGGTAGTTACATGTATGCCATCTAAATGCCCCATACATATACAGCACCACGACTGGCACTTAATGGCCTTTCCCACATCTGCACATACTATAGTCAGTGTCAATGAAGTTTGGTACCCTCCAGGAAAAATTTAACTTGGCACCTGTGTTATTTCCCACTGAATCTTATGTGCTATTGGTGTCTTTGGAGCCTGCTGCAGGCGAGTGCCTCCTACCTGTGGTGAATATCTCCCGTACTGGGTCACTCCTCATCTCCCCTCTCCTGGAGACCAGAAACACCTCGTACTCTGTGTCAGGGGCCAAACTCTCCAGGCTGTACTGGGTGTCGGTATTGGAGAGTTCCACAGTGTTCCGCTCCGAAGAGTCCGCACTCGGCCCGTAGGAGATAGAGACCCCGTCCACCTGAGCCACCGGCAGGAACCAGGAGACAACCGCCGAGGTGTCCGTCACGTCACGAACCTCCAGCTGGCTGGGGCTGTCGAGCTCTGGGGAAGAGACCACACCAAGAAGCTTTTAGAGGTTGCAGGGTTTATTTTTTCTTTGTTCAATTACTGTAGAAAGAGTTCCCTGACTGGATTATGCAGTACATAAATCAGGGTAAGGGTTCAATTCCATTTCAATTAAGTCAGTTCAGGAAATGAATAGAAAAATGGATAAAGGAAATAAGCCTTTTTCAAACTGAAATGTTTTACCACCGTTATTTAACAATAAATTTAAACGTTAAGCTCAATTTGACCATAAAAGCTTCATGACTTATAATGAAAGCATTGAGTAGAAAAAAAAATACACCAGGGTTGGACTACTGGCCACAAGCTGAATGACTTTCCTCAGTGCCGCACAGAACATAATACATTAGGGTCATTCTCTTGGGAACATCGTTTACTGGTGTTTGTATTGTTAATATGTTAAAGCTGTCATTTTGAAGTACCACATGATGTGGTCATGCACCCCATTCCATACAGTAAAGCAGTAACTGTTTTGTTATAAATATCTGGTCAAAACTTTCCTTTTTCCTATTTAAATTAAATATTGTGCATACACAAGATATTAGTGTGGCCTTAATCTTTATACTGAGCACGAGGGTTTAATCCATTCTACTCCATTAATTGTCCTGGCACTACTGGTGACCCTGCATATCAGTTGTCTGTAATGCAAATTTCACAGGACACAAATTTCTCCTTGCAACATATTGTTTGCTGGCAAATAGAACAGGGACTGGCATGAAAATGGTATATCTGCATATCAGTCACTTCTCAAGTCAGTGAAAATGGACCTGGAACTTAGGTCCAGGCTGAGAAGCCTTGTTGGACTCCAATTTAATAATAATTGAGCCCCTAACATCACTTTAGGACCAAGAAAGGTGTGCAATAAGAGGTCTGCCTGATTTACTGATTTTCTCTTGGTGGTATTCGCAACTTCCCACAAATTTCTCAGCTAGAAAATCCACTACTTACTATCAACAAGAAAGGAAAATGATAGCCGAGATTTGTGGTTAAATTTCTGGTAAAATTCTGACACCACACCACACATCCGCGGTTACCTCTTGGCCCAGAGGCAATGAGGAAAATTAGACAGAAAAGCAGGGTTCTGACCGTTGTGTGAGAGGCTGCAGAAAGAAGCTATGCCATTATTAACCTCAGCCGACGACCTCAGACTGACCGCAGTGCGTGTTACAAGGCTTTTTTCTGTGACCACTAAACTATCGTCCCCTCCCCTTAACCCCTGTAGACCCACCTGATGTTGCCCTGTGTTAATCAAGGCTGCAGTCTACAAGCTGTTCAAACAAACAGAGGATATGAGGGTTTATATATTGGTACGGCAACATTTTGTGGTTAATGGCTTTTCCTCGCACGGTTCTGTTGTTTACACTGGCAAGCCTCCTGTCAGTTTTTTAACGGCAAATAAAGACAGGAAATTGGCCGTGTAACATATTTGAAAGGGGGGGCGGCAAGGTACAGAAAGGCCTTTTTTTTGTGAAAGCAGTACTGTTGACCTGGTGGGTATAATAGCTTCTTAACCGTGGCCCTTAATGGGACAGGAGAAACAAGCAATGGCACTGTTCTCCACTCAATCTGGACTGTAGAGTTAAACTGTGAAATGGCACCAGACTGCTCTTTTTTATTTTAAACATTAGTATGTATTTTTTCAATTTCCATTATTTCCGTCCTAAAATCCATACCATAACAAACACTTTAATCGGGCTCTTAAAAGCACTTTTGGGGCAGCCCCCGCAGGCGTTGCAAGATTTGTGTATTTCTGCCCCTCGTCCCCTCCTATAGAGGTGTTGGGTGGTGCCAAAGTGACGCTGAGGGAATCGCTCCTCTGTGACCCCTGACTAACCACCGCTGTAATGGAACTCCTGTTCGCCCTCTGACCCCAGCACGAAGTCAGACCAATCCACAAACACCAGGGGTGGGGTGCAGGGTTTCTTTATGTTCCAACAGTCAATCACATCTTTGACCCCTGACCTTTTTGCTATTGTGATGTCAGTATGATGTAATGAGGCAGGACGCCGACCCCTGGAATCTCAAGTTTGAAAAAGAAAATAGAGAAGTACCCCCTCTATACTTTTCCAGCTTTTGCACATTTCAGAACATGTATATTAAAATACACTAGTGAGCAATTGCCTGGAATTAATCAACATTTGTACTTAATTTTGACATGCAATTAAATACAAGTGCTTCTTCACAAGTACAGTTTGGTAAGTACAGCAATCACAAAAATGAATGCTCAAAATGGCGTTTGAGAAGATAATGTGGTGCAATTTCGTTTTTAATTGAAAATGTTGCTTGAATCAGGGTCATATTTACATTTTAGTACAATGATGTTGTAGACTTAATTTTAAGCAGTTTTAATTTTACAGTCAGAAATTAATTTTTTCCTAATTAATCAGGAAATACTGATTTTCAGACCCTCAGCTCTAGGGCCATTACTGCCAGGCTTTATTGCTGAATATCCTCTTCTGCCCAAAGTGCAGAGTTAGCAAAACATTTTGGAAAATATAATGATATATGTCATTCACAACAGTGTAATATATTGCACTATTTGACAGTGCTAATCATTTGAATATTTGTCAATATAGTGTGAACTGTTGCAAAATATTGATCACGTATTTATTTTAATGTATTTTCAATTATGTTCCATTTCCATAAAGGGTGAGACATTGAGGGTCTGAAAAACCACAGTATTTCTCGATTAACCAGAAAGGGTCACATTGCTGCTGGTGATTGGTGAGAAATGGGGGAGAGGCGGGCCCTTACTGGTGGTGATGATCTCAGAGGCCGGAGGCCCTCGGGATTTGTTCTTTACAACCTCCAGCTTGACCTCGTACTCCAGTCCGGGCCCCAGTCCAGTCTGCACATAGCTGGTCTCCGTGCTGTCCAGGGTGTTCAGGATGGCCCCATTCTCTTCTTTCTGAAAACAGTGCCCCAAAAAAAAATGTTTTGTTACACTAAACGATGTTTGAACCTATCAAAATAATTTCAGCTTTGTTGCAAAGCGAAGTGATTGGCCCACATCAGTGGGAACATGATTGCTCCTCCTCTTTGGGGTTCCATGTAGCCTCACATTCTCATATATTTACCGTGATTACCTTTGATGTTTTTTTTTTTTTTCAACCAAGAAGATTGCAACACTTGTTAGTGAAACTCTTTAATACGAGATATTATGGCTGGCCAGATGTGCATTTCAAATGTTAGCACAATATGAAAATAATTCTTAGACATATCTCTCAGTACCTTTAAAATATGAGCAAAATATATTTCAGTTACTTTTAGGTAGTTGTTTCAAAGGGATAGAAGTAATACACTGAATGATGATATAAGCCTTTTAACAAGCGTGTCCAAATGAGACCTTGGACCAAAATAAGCAATTACTCTCAAATGCCACTGCACTAAACGAACAGATTAAAATGTAAGTTTGAGTTACGGAGTTTGCCTGCGGCTGGGGATATTTAAGTGTCGACTTTGACTGGCAGTCCCTCAAAGTAGGAAGGCTGTAAAGCACTAGCGCTGCATTTACAAGCAAGGGGGCGAGGACATACTCCCGGAGCAATAAACACTAGCTCGCTTGTTCTGCCTAGGGGCGTTTAAGCGTCTGTAATGTCCTTTACACGAATGGGGCTGCAGAAACAATACAATTTTCTCACATTCTTTATGGCGCGGTAGACTGTTACCAGCAGCCGCTCAGGAAGGACTATGCCATAAACACGCAGACTTCAAAAGCATCCTTCAGAGGGTTTTATAATCGCTATCACTGCCGACGGCACTTTCCACGGGCCATGTGCAGCCACGCTACCGCAGTTTCTCCAGGGAGGCGTGTTGTGAGCTGCAGGCCTTCAAAAAGATAGTCTGTGCAATGAAATGACCTTTTACGTTTATGCACAAGTGGAATTGGACAGGAGCAGTGTACTGTGGAACCGCAGTTGACCGGAACCTAACCTTTCTACTCGATCAGAAGGGTACTAATGAAAGTCAATGAAATTGAATGAAATCCAAGATAGGAATATACAGTTGAAGTCGGAAGTTTACATACACTTTGGTTGAAGTCATTAAAACTCATTTTTAACCACTCCACAGATTTCATGTTAGCAAAGTATAGTGTTGGCAAGTCAGTTAGGACATCTACTTTGTGCATGACACAAGTAATTTTTTCAACAATTGTTTACAGACAGATTATTTCACTTTTAATTCACTATATCAGAAGTTTACATACACTAAGTTGACTGTGCCTTTAAATTTTTAATATTTGGTCACACATCCTTTGCATGCGATGACTTCCTGATGTCTGTGACCCAAGAACATCAAAAAACTCTTGATATCTTATTTTCTGATACTCTGATACAAGTGATACTATAACGTCTCTGCATTTGAATGGATCTCTATGGGAATTGGGGGGTAGGACTATATTTAGCTGTAAATTACACTGGACCAGTATGGAAACACATGGTTGGCTAAATGGCTCTAAGTCATCAAGGGTCTGACATATCAAACAAGCCTTAAATCATCACTCTGTTGCCAGAAATAGAGTAGATATGGATGGGTAACTTGAAGGGTTTCTTCTCCTGACTTATTTTTCCATAGAGTTCAATAGGAAAATTTGTCAGGAGAAACAACCCTTAAAGTGATCCATCCATATCTACGGCATATCTGGCAGCAGAGTGATGGTTTGAGGCCTGTTGGATACCTCAGACCCTTGATGACTTACAGCCCTTTTACCAATCATGTATTCCATACTGTTCCAGTGTAATTTACAGCTAAATCTAGTCCCACCCCCCAATTCCCATAGAGATCCATTCAAATGCAGAGACGTTATAGTATCGCTTGTAAGAGTACCAGAAAATAAGATATCAAGAGTCTTTTGATGTTGTTGGGTCACAGACATCAGGAGGTCATGGCATGCAAAGGATATGCCACCAAATATTAAAAATTTAAAGGTACAGTCAACTTAGTGTATGTAAACTTCTGACCCACTGGAATTGTGATATAGTGAATTAAAAGTGAAATAATCTGTCTGTAAACAATTGTTGGAAAAATTACTTGTGTCATGCACAAAGTAGATGTCCTAACTGACTCGCCAACACTATAGTTTGCTAACATAAAATCTGTGGAGTGGTTAAAAATGACTTCAACCTAAGTGTATGTAAACTTCCGACTTCAACTGTATGTATACTATTAATTATAATTATAATATTAATTGTAGGCCTGTGTGTATAGCATCACTGATCTATTTGAAATGCATATAAAGTATTGAGATTTATATAAAGTACTGACATTTGATTTGTGCGTTTATTGTAGAAAGCATTTACAGTACATTTATAAATGCTAAATGAAATCTACAAAAAACTAGTCGAATATGTTCTAATAATGTAAATATGATGGGGATTTATATTTACACATTTAGCTATATTATCATATGTAATAAAATGATAGTTTGCGGTATGTGACTGACAGGGCAAGGCGACTCACCGTGTTTCTGAAGGTCAGATGCCAGCCATCAAAGGAGATGTCCAACTTGTCCCACAGCACTTCCACTGATGTCTCCCTCAGAGACTTAAACTTAAGTCCCTCCGGCTCTGGGAGATCTGATGGGAAAGGAGGTATAAAGAGCATTAGCGCTAGCACACTGCTCCCAGTGTACCATGTTGGCCAATCTTCTGTTCTTCTTGCGCATAAAGAACAGATAAATGCTGCATTGCTCCTTTCATATGGAAGACATTATATGAACCGGGATTCAATCAACAGTTGCCCTTAACGTTGACTTCCAATTTAGTATGTTTACTAGTGGTCAACACTGACTTGTCAAGCTATCTATGCAGCTGTTGATTGACTCGACTGTAGGCCTCAGTTTATCTGAATGCCAGTATACAGTGCGGATTGCAATAAAGAATTAACATATTTCCCAATATATGTTTTTCCCTAAAAAAAACTCAGCAACATTACCCTGCATCTATAAAATATAAATATAATTAATTACTGTAGTGGTTGGAGGCTGTATAAGCCAAAGTACATAAGATCTTACAGTTTTTTTCATCTTTTACATTTACGGTATTAAATGAAAATAACTCCTGCACACTGTGAGATACTTGCAAAAAGACATTTAATGAGTGCAACATTTCGGTCACAGACCTTCGTCAGGCATCTGTGACCGAAACGTTGCACTCATTAAATGTCTTTTTGCAAGTATCTCGCAGTGTGCAGGAGTTCTTTTCATTTATTTCAGTTTATATCTCCTTTTTGCACCTGTGACAAGACTTTTTCAGGTGTGCATTTAGTACTTTTTACCATTTACAGTATTAAAAATGATTGGCGTTTTATTCTAAGTGATATGGTAAAACAGGTACGCAATTTTTGTCAACAAGCAGGGTTCATAAAGTCTCTGCCCATTCATGCATTTTTTTCTTCATGGTAAGTATTTTGCCACAAAATATGACATGCATGTCATACAATGTTGACTGTTAATGAAATCAACAAAATTATGTTTGCAAACTTGAAAGTTGGATAAGCCTTGCTTGTCGTCTAGGGGAATCCTCAGACCAAAATGCTGTAGGCTCTCTATTTTTACAAATCAAGCCATACATGTTAATTAACTAACTTTTGTGTGTGCTAAAAGGTTTTACACATGCTAAAGGTCTTAGTAAATCAGGCACCCCAAAATGACCAGAGTTCTGCAGGAGTGTATTAAATTTTTAACAGCATCTAAAGAATTTAAAGGTTTGAAATATCCATTTGTCTGAGGTCTGGTATGAACCCATAGCAGGGGATTGTGGGTAATGGTGAACTTACGCGTGGCCACCCTGGCACTGACGGGGATACTCTGCTTGTTGTTGAGAATGGCGTAGACGTTGATCAGGTACTCAATCCCTGGCTCCAGCTGGTCAATGTTCGCGGCCTTCCAGTCGCCAGGTACGCGGAAGTCCAGCAGGAGACCGCCAGGGGAGGTGGGCACATAGGTGATCAGGTACTCTGTCACGATCATCTCGTTGGCCCAGGTCAGGTTCACAGACTCTGGGGTCACCTCGGTCACGGTCAGGTCCGTTGGTGGGGAGACTGCAGACAGAACGATAGGAAGCTGGCCATGTCAGAATCGGGGACATAGAAATCTGCATGATGAAAACCAACAGTATTTACTTAATTTCTTCCACAGGTTTTGCTCAGTAGTCTCGACCCCTTATTCTCTCTCACTAAAGCGTCTGGAAAGTGAAGGTAGAGTTTTGTGAAATGGTTTACCTCTAATTACCTGCAAACTGAGCCTGACAAATGAGGCTGGTGAGGCAGCCTAACTGGTAGCAATGGAATAGTGCTGATAACTTGGTGCTGATAACTTTCTCATTACATATACATGTGTGTGTTTCAGACTCCCAGGCATAATGCCAGCCATGATCATAGTACCCAAAGTGTCAGTGTTAAAAAGGACTGAGACAACATGGAACCAAGCAGCCCTGCTCCTGGGTGTGCCTGGGGCTAAATGCACTGAAGCATTACTGAACCCTAAATCTGCTGGTACATGAGTCCCCTTTACCTTCAGTCACCTACAGTACTGGAGCCACCCAGAGACCAGTAGAAATGACAGAGCCAGGGCCTGTCCTATTAAACAAACCTACGCTTGGCTCACCACTCAGATTACTGGAACCTCAGTAATGGATTTTCAAGAATCAGTCACTGAATAGCAAAATAGAAACCAAAGAAAAGCTATTAAAATGAACTTGGATCTCTTTTTTTGCCGTAAAAAGCTGATGCTGGAAGATAAAATGATATACCATACGAGTCCAGAAGATTCTGTTTTTGTTCTTCCCTCAAATGACTTCTGTGGTAAATCATGGAGCCTCTTGAGAGAGGCAACCCTGTTCCTGGAGTGCTGATACGTTTCTGGTTTTTGTCCATCTGAACTTGATTGCAAGAGTTTGATTAAAGGATGATTAAAAGTCTGAACCTGAATATTCTGAATGGTGAAGCGCCAAGTGCCTCCGGCTAATGCTTACCTGCATTCATTACAACTGATTAATCCAAATGAATCCAGTTGTGTAGTTATAGGTTTGGATGGAGCAAAAACCAGGACCGACTCTGACATTCCAAGGCCAGACTTTCCTGCCCTTGGGCTATATCATTGTAATTCTCAATCTTGGTTTGTGGATTCCACTGATTTGGACAAATCAGTGACTTAAGCATTTAAATGCTAAAACGCACCAGAAAACCAGCTCTCGACTTCCCACACCCCTGAACTAAAATATGCATGCGCCACCACTTGCTAACCACAGTTTTTATGTTTGTTATGTTCTTCATTTTGTTAAGATATATGTTTGATGAAGCATCGTTCACAAAGAAATTTAAAGAAAGAAATTAAATGCATTAATACAAAAAATAATAAGTGGCCATGTGGGAGTTTAGAGAGGAGTTTAGAGTGGGGTATGCTTTGGTGAGCGGGCCGGCTCCCCATCCATGCCCTCCTTACCTTCAGAGCAGTCGTCACCGATGTACCCGTCGTCGCACACACACAGCCCGTTGACACAGCGGCCGTTGTTGTTGCAGTCGTTGAGGCACCTCAGCTCGCCGCAGTCCTCCCCCATGTAGCCGTCATCGCACACGCACACCCCGTTCTCACAACGACCCCTGCCGCTGCAGTTCTCCGGGCAGCTGAGCACGGAGCAGTCGTCGCCTTCGAACCCCTCTTCGCACACACAGAGCCCATCGACACACTGGCCGCGCCCCAGGCAGTTGTTGGGACATTTTTTGACGCCACAGTCCTCTCCCTCGAAACCTTCATCGCAGACGCACGTGCCGTCAACGCACTGGCCGCGCCCCAGGCAGTTGTTGGGACACTTTTTGATGCCACAGTCCTCTCCCTCGAAACCTTCGTCACAGATGCACTGCCCGTCCACACACTTTCCCTGGCCCAGGCAGTCGTTAGGGCACTTTTTGATGCCGCAGTCCTCTCCCTCGAACGCCTCATCGCAAACGCACTTCCCGTCGACGCACTGGCCGCGCCCCAGGCAGTCGTTAGGACACTTTTTGATGCCACAGTCCTCTCCCTCGAACCCTTCGTCACAGATGCACTGCCCATCCACACACTTTCCCCGGCCCAGGCAGTTGTTGGGACACTTTTTGATGCCACAGTCCTCTCCCTCGAAACCTTCGTCACAGATGCACTGCCCGTCCACACACTTTCCCTGGCCCAGGCAGTCGTTAGGGCACTTTTTGATGCCGCAGTCCTCTCCCTCGAATGCCTCATCGCAAACGCACTTGCCGTCGACGCACTGGCCGCGCCCCAGGCAGTCGTTAGGACACTTTTTGATGCCACAGTCCTCTCCCTCGAACCCTTCGTCACAGATGCACTGCCCATCCACACACTTTCCCCGGCCCAGGCAGTTGTTGGGACACTTTTTGATGCCGCAGTCCTCTCCCTCGAACGCCTCATCGCAAACGCACTTGCCGTCGACGCACTGGCCGCGCCCCAGGCAGTCGTTAGGACACTTTTTGATGCCGCAGTCCTCTCCCTCGTAACCTTCGTCGCAGATGCACTGCCCGTCCACACACTTTCCCCGGCCCAGGCAGTCGTTGGGACACTTTTTGACGCCGCAGTCCTCACCCTCGAATCCTTCGTCACAGACACACATCCCGTGCACGCACTTTCCACGGCCCAGGCAGTCGTTAGGGCAGGTCAGCTCGCTGCAGTCCAGGCCAGTGAACCCGGCGTAGCACACGCACTTGCCGTCCACGCAGTCGCCTCGCCCGTAGCAGTCGTTGGGACAGGTCTTGACGCCGCAGTCCTCCCCGGCGAAGCCCTCGTCGCAGACGCACTGGCCGTTAACACAGCGACCGCGGTTCAGGCAGTTGTTGAGGCAGGAGAGCTCCCCGCAGTCCTTCCCTTCGAACCCCACGTCGCAAACGCACTTGCCCTCCACGCAGAGGCCTCTGCCGTGGCAATTTTTGGGGCAGGAGAGCTTGGAGCAGTCCTCGCCCTCGTACCCGGGGTCGCAGATGCACATGCCATTGAAGCAGTGCCCGCGCTTGTTGCAGTCGCTGGGGCAGGTCAGCTTGGAGCAGTCGTCTCCGGTGAATCCCTCCCCGCACACACACTTCCCGTCCACACAGAAGCCGCGGTAGTTGCAGTTGTTGGGGCAGGTGAGCTCGCCGCAGTCCTCCCCGGTGAAGCCCTCATCGCAGTAGCACGTGCCGTTTATGCAGCGGCCGCGGTCGAAGCAGTCATTGGGGCAGATGAGCTCGGAGCAGTCGAATCCGCCCCAGGGGTCGTCGCAGATGCAGTCCCCGTCCACGCACGCTCCCCTGCCCAGGCAGTTGTTCAGGCAGTCGGTCTCCGAGCAGTCCTCGCCCGAGTAGCCGTCCGCGCAGACGCACGCCCCATCCACGCACTGGCCGTGGTCTCCGCAGTCCACCGGGCACACCTCAATGTTGCAGTCATCCCCGGTGAAGCCCTCGAAGCAGACGCACTTGCCATCGACGCAGCGGCCCTGGTCCTGGCAGTGGTTGGGGCAGGCTACCTCGGTGCAGTTGGGGCCTGTCCAACCCGGCTCACACACGCAGCCGCAGGAGCCTGTGCTGTAGTTCCCATGTCCGTTACAGAAGGGCTTTGTCCCCACCACCCCTAAGAAAAAGACCACAAACAAAAACGTTTAACGCATGCAGTAATTCTGTAGTAAGTGCTACTCATTGGCTTTAGAATCAACTAAGACATTTCTTCAATATGATAAATGCCATATGAGACATGATATCTGAATGAGCTCTAACCTAAATGTTTCACATCTTTAGAGCATAATTGATCGATTATTCTATTCAAATATTGTACCTACTAGAGGTGCTAAAATAGAGGTGGCATTGAGTCTTTCTGCTAAAGACATAAATTACTTTGAGTTTTTAGCTGTGACCAGCAGCTAGTATAAGTCACTCTGTGGTTGGTCTGTCTGTCTGTCCAAATTTTTTCTGCTGCTTTGTAGTACGCATGATCCGGGTTACCCAGAGTAACGTGTGCAGCACGTGATCCGGGTTACCCAGAGTGACGTGTGCAGCGCATGATCCGGGTTACCCAGAGTGACGTGTGCAGCGCGTGATCCGGGTTACCCAGAGTAACGTGTGCAGCGTGTCAGTGTTTTTGAGTTAGCGTAGTTACTTCCTGGTTGCGATATTAATCTCAAATATATGAAAGTAGCGATTGTGAACAGCAGGTGTCATTGTTGATTCAGAGACAAAATAATACTAACTAACCTAGCACTAAAACTCGCCACCTGCGATTACTGGAGGGCTACACCGAAGCGTATCGGCGTAAACTATTATCTTGCGCGTTCTCCACGGCTGCTACACCAGAATTGAGCACGTAAATACGTATATATATTTGTTTGTTGTCTTGAGAGTATAGGTAAGTAGTTGTATTTTATATAATTATAGCCTAACCTTGCGCAAATACGCGAACGTGGACGATTCGATTTCACGCGTTGTTGCATTCTAAAATGTGTCACCTGAAATTCTCGTCTGGAAAGATCAAGTCGTGGTCATTGGTACCTGCTACACCAGTCGCACAAGTATGAGTGCAGATGCGAGAGCCCTGCGCACAATGGTTCTAAAATAGGATTGGAGTCTATTTTTGCACACTTACGCATTCAAAAATGGCACTTTTTGAATTCAGGCAATAAATAGACAACCATGCAGGCACTGATTGGGCACGCCGCAGCCCGAGTTACGTGAACTCCTGTGAGGTTAAGTTTAGGGGTTGGGGTGGGGTACGGGAATCACAAACTCAGAAAAATCAGTGCGCACACGGCGAAGACTGAGCGGGCATGCTCTTGGTCGGTTACCAAGCAACTACATTAATATTCATGAGCAAAGCCTTTGCCATAGTAGGATTCGTAAATTCACTAACCGGGCAGTGCGTTTGCATTGACCCGGCGTGTTCGTTCACATTTGCATATTAGGGTAAGGTATGTTTCGGTTCTAAAGTGTTAGCAAGCGTTTCCATTCGCCCATGTCAGCTAGCTGCTAACATTACTGGGTTATGGGGCAAACATTAAGCTTGTAAATTTTTAAACCGATTATGTTTATGTTTACTTTTGGTACTTACATTTTAAATCAAATACTTTTGTACTTTTACCCAACTGGTGTTTGAATGGGGGACTTTGTACTTTTACTGGAGTCATTTTTAGGTAGTAGAAGTCACTCTGTCGGTAATTAGGTCGGTCTGTCCGATATTTCTATAGACTATACCTGCACATACAGATACTTTGGCATATGGTCGCAGCTTATCACATGCTAACATGCTTGTTTTAATAGGACATTAATATTAAAATCATGCAAGAATAGCTCTTGACAAACTGTATTCTTCTTCATAATAATAATAATGTTATTATTATTAGCCGTAGTAGGAGTAGTAGTAGAATTGTTATTACTTTTGGTAGTATTACGTATTGTTGTTGTTGCTGTTACCTGTGGCCTGGTGGGCGCTGCAGCAGCCGGCCCCTGTGGTGCACTGGTCCCTGAGAGTGGACACTTCCCCCTCCAGCATCTCCAGGCGGCCCAACAGGTCTTTGAGGCCCGGGAGCCCGTCGGAGCAGCCGCAGGCCTCGCGCGGGATGTTGATGCGGTGGGTGAAGACTATCTGGTTCTCCGCGTTCACAGTGTGCTCGGTGTGCTGTTCGCTGGGGGCGTCGGAGGGGTTGTCCACCAGCACCACCCCACCGGGAGAGTCCAGGTCCACGGTGCAGAGGGCCCCGTGGGGGACGTTCACATTGTAGACATGGTTGAAGACCACCGGATGGTCTGGGCTCGGGAAGGTGGCGTTGGTGGCGGTACTGGCGGGGGAGATGGCGGCGGGCGCGGCGGGCGCGCCAACCGGAGCAGGATTCAGGGCGTCCCGCCGTTGACGGATCACCTTCACCAGCCCCGCGGCACCGAGCTGGAGCAGGGAGGCCACAGCTAGACAGGCCAGCAGCCGGCCTCTTGTCTCCATGCTAAGGCTCTGCCGTATGGAGCCCGGTGGGGGTCAAAGATCAGCCGGATCACAGCCGAGGTAGAAACCTGCAGACCAAACCAGCAAGAGCGTGAGAGCCAGGACAGGGTTAGCCGGCAAACACAAATATTATCATCAGCTTTACAGTATGAACAAATTAATGAATGAATGATTCACATTCGCAGTGTATTTCCTTGCTTTTTAAAGGCTTTTTCAATCATGGGAGGCTGACCTGACACCTTCATCAGTATGAACTGAATAAATTAATGAATAAATGACTTGCATTTATACAGCAGCTTTCATTCCTTTCAAGTTGATTATCCCTCAGACAATTCATCCCACTTCATGGGGACATACAGTACATTACAGTGAAGTACAGCAGGTGGCAGTCATCAGCAACCGCAAAGCATTAACTTAAAGCTCTGAGTTTAGTCACTTGGCCACCTAGAACTACACACATCTCTTTCTTGCCTTTTTAAATCAAAAGCCGACACCATGGCCCTCCCGGATTTGAGCTTGAGATCCCGTTTTCAATGATCACAAGTGATTATTTACACCTGTGTATGTACTGGAAGAGGTGCTCTAATAGTAATTAAAAAAATAATAATTTCAATCCTTAAACTAAAGAGGGCATGCTCAAACCATTGTTTTGTTTATAGCCATTTTTTTCAGTCTATGAGTAATTATGACATCTGAATGGGTCCTATGGTTTGAGGCAGAGGCACATTGAATAACAGCAATCTAGATCTGGGTTGCCATTTTTATTTTACGCAGAAATACTCCTGCAGGTGAAAAATGAAGGAGGCTCGTCTTTATTTTTTAACTGTTCACAAATATTCAAACCGCTTCCCTGTAAGTGTGTCGTAATTAGATGGCAGCGTGCAGCACCCAGAGGTTAAGTACAGCTTCGGAGAAAGTCCGCCTTCCTCTGAGGGTCCAGTCTGGCATTCAAATTGGAGGCGGGAGGTTCTTGTGACCTTGCGTTATGGGGTTTAGCGTGTGACAGATGTTTTTCCTGATGGGGCAGCAGCGTAACACCTGTATTAAGGGCACGCCCGCCTCCTCTCCACCGCCACCCCGGAGGCTGCAGGGTGTGATCCGAGTGGACGGTTTGCCATCGTTGACCTGGCGAAGAACCTGCTCTTGGTTTGAAGCCCTGGTGCCCTTGATATAAACCACAACTCTTTGATCTCCCTGTAAACCTCGGTCCACGTTCATTTAAATGGTCTTGTAGTTCACTTTCTGAAGTTTTTATAAATACCATTAAAAACTCCAGAAACTCAACTATACCTTTTATACCCTTAATAATTAAAATTTCCCATATGTGACCATTTTTTTTATGCTGCTTACAATTAGCTAAGTGCTTTTTCTAATAAAGCTGTTAACCATTATAATGAAACAACATGCTACCTGCGGTAAACCATGAATTTATCAAATAAAAAAGATAAATGTAACGATAAACATGACAAGCTATTCCGAAACTCTTGTGATTGGTGCTTCGTTGTCAACTAAACTTTACGTAAGACTTAAGGCTTATGACGCAGCAAGTCCGTATAAATGTGCAGTTGACGAGTGAGTACACTTGGTAAAGTAATTTAGGCATCTCATCAGATGGTTCTAAAAGTGAATAAATCACATTGTCCTCTCAGTGCAAATTTGCGAGTTACTCTACTCGCTTCACTTTTTCTTTTTTTTTGTTCGGCTCATCGCACCAAATAGGAGCCAAGCTCCTCACATTCCTGCAGCGATTTGTGTTTCTCTTCACCCCGTTTGCCACACACCTGTTTTCCTTTAAACGGCAGCTGAAACATACTCCAAACGTGCCAAGACTAACACACTGAGGGCACAGCTGTGCAATCAGTGAACGTATGAAAACATTTTAAAAAAACATCCAGGTATAATCACGTTTCGTCCTGTTAGAATCGCCGTTAATACAAAAGAGAAAAAAGCATTATCTTTGAGTGATAATCTTTTATTTATTCTGCATTCCTTCCCAGGAAAAAAAAAACTGATTGAGCTGTAAACTTAACTTTTTTTCAGTCAGCATGTATTTTATTCCTACAGCTTAGATACAGAGAACAGGCAACAGATGAGGACAAATCGTTTTTCAAGGTGAAATGACCCAAGGTGACCTCCAAAAAGCATTCTTTTCAGCTACGGTCCAGCTACTGCTGTAACTATGACCTCTGTCCGCTGAAAACCACTCGGTTCTACGGAGACAGCGTTACAGCTGCAGGTCCACAGCTATTATATTGGAACTATGCAAATGTACAGTATGTGGCGAAGGAGTAGATAGAAATCTTTTTTTGTCCTTCCCCCAATTTCAGGGCAGCACATCTGTCTGAATGCAGCTTAATTATTTTCTCCAAACTAGGAATGATGTGGAAAGTCTGCGGCCATTATCTATACCGATATGTGTCTGGCTGTGTTGGCTGAAACCGATGCCGATACCTCCCTGCTTTATATTATAGCATAAATGCAAACTGTAACAAAGTTTCCACAGTCATGGAAGAAGTGAATGAGCACAGCCACCAAACTGTATTTGCACAACAAAATATTTCAACGTTAGGCTATTATTTTAAGCAGAGAGCATGAGTCTAGAGAGCTAGTGAGTCTCTGCATGTTTGCTTGTGAGTTTGGCTGGTAAAAAATATCACATGACATGTATGCTGCCTCATTATACAGGCCCATCATTTCAGCTATAATGGGGGGGTGAGACTGTGCAAGAGAGGGAGAAAGAAAATATGTGTGTGAATGGGTCAGAGAGGGGTTGAAGGAGAGTGTGGGAGTGTGAGAAGGAGGTAGAGAGTCTAGTGTTACTATGTGAGACGAGTGCTAGTGTTGTGTCGTTCGCGAACGATTCGTTCAAAAGAACGAATCTTTTGGGTGAACGAACTGAACTGAATCACTTACTGAAAAGATCCGTTCATTTCTCAGTTCAGTTCAGTTCACGAACGGATCTGATCAGCAGCGAGCGTGCACCGTGCAGGGAGGGGGAGGGACTGCCGCGAGCGAACGTGATTCGTCCCTTGCGAACCAGTTCTGCTGTGCTGAACGAATCATTCGCATTTGCTTCTTCCTATTCCATTTCGGACGTATTGTTCTAAGTATTGTATAGCCGAAATGAGTACCGTGTTTGCGTGTTGTATACTAGAAAGTTTTTTTTTCTTTTTTTTCTCTAATTTGTTTCCTAAATTGTTCGAAATAAAGTTTATATTAAAAAAAAAAATTATAAAAAAAATTCACGGGCGGGCGGGCGCCGAGCGAGGCAGCGAGCGTGCAGAGTGGACTGATTCGTTCACTGCATGACGTGACGTGATCCTGAGTGATAATCAGCGGCTCAAACTGCCAGAATCAGGCCCAGCAAGTTAAGACTTAAAAGTCATTGAAAACCAGCGTTCACCTCCAATATTGATATTCAACGAGGAAACTTTTAAAATATCAAGATTTGTAAACGGAGTTTGGCGCATTTGTCAAAGCGACAGCACTTCCGCATGAACTGTTCGGCCGTCAGTTCACTGAGTGAACGAACTGTGACGCAACGGTGCAAGTTCGTTCACTCAGTGAACTGACGGCCGAACAGTTCACTGAGTGAACGAACTGTGATGCAACGGTGCAAGTTCAGTGATCCGTTCACTGAAGCTACTAGACACAGTGAGTTAACGTGACGTGATCCTGAGTGATAATCAGCGGCTCAAACTGCCAGAATCAGGCCCAGCCAGTTAAGACTTAAAAGTCATTGAAAACCAGCGTTCACCTCCAATATTGATATTCAACGAGGAAACTTTTAAAATATCAAGATTTGTAAACGGAGTTTGGCGCATTTGTCAAAGCGACAGCACTTCCGCATGAACTGTTCGGCCGTCAGTTCACTGAGTGAGTCGGACTACGCAGTACGCAGTCGGAGCTCCGCCCAAGCACTGAACGATTCGGTGAACGAATCTTTTGAACGAATCTTTTTAATGAACTGATTCTAGTGATTCGTGTCACTGAAGTGAACTGTTTTGCCCATCACTAACGAGTGCATGTGAGAGAGTGCCAGTGAAAAGTGTGCGAGACGCATCATAACTGTGAACGACCTGTCGGCCAATCACTCGGCAGGGTCACTCACAGGTGACGTCCATCCACAGTGCCCCTCTGCACCCAGGCCCGTCAGCTGACACGTGCCGACGGGACGCAGCCAGAGGGAGCTGCAGGGAGTCCTGATGATGTCAAGCCCTTTCAGGCCAGGAATCCTCTAAATCCTCACAATATCTCAAAATCTCTAAATACCCATAATAATGTGTAGAAACCGACTGTCTTTAGCTCTGAGCACATGCAAGGACTTCTGCTTTCACTGAACTGGCAGAAACTACAGAAATTATAAGCAGCTGTTACGTGTACGTTCAGAATTGAAGCTAGAATAATAAGTCATTCTGTGCCTACGGAGGAGGGGACTGGACATTCAGAGAGTAAACTCAAAGTCATACTGACTGCTATCCTGCACGTCAGTGTTCAGTTATTATGAGGGGCACAGTAGATCGATCCTTCTCAATAATTATAGGGCTGTAATTACGAGAGACCGACCAGAGGACAAAACCATTACCCAGGCTCTCTCCCTCTCTGTCTGTCAGTCTCTTTTTTGATTCTGGCTTCCAGGATGGCTTCAGCAGACAATGAGTGTGGGTAAATGCAAAAAGCCCATATGTGATGACATCACCAGATTACAAAACAGACACTATTTGCCACGTTGTTATTATTATTTGTATTATTATGGAACCAGATGAGAATGAGTCCAGCTTCTGTTTTGCATCATGCCGCAATGTGATTTTTCCTCAGCTAACAAACTGAGACATTTGTGGATTTCTACTACAGTTACGGTTGTGCAAGATACTTAGCTTGAATTACATTATCGAAATATCCAGCTGTATATCAAAAAGGGGTAATAGGTAAAGGTGCCATCTAAGAAAACAAACAAATAATTGCTCTAGACTTTGACGTACAAATAATTGCCGGCACTTTTTACATTTTTCAAACTGGTTGATGGTCAGAGTTAAAAAGAAATGGTGCAACGGACAAAGGTGCAGACTTTCAGTCTGTGCGGTTGCACCCTGAGCATGGCCGGTGCCCTGAGGCAGCGGTAATTGGCGGCTGCTCCCGGGGTGGCGGCAGGGGCTCGGAGAGAATCGTCACGCATAAGACGGCCCTGGGCGAGTTGGAATCATGGTCAGGAGTATGAGGACTCGCGCCTTCCTTCCTATACCGGCTGACAGGGTGCATAGCGGTGATTCTCTAGCGGTTGCTACACGGGGGCAATTGAATAGCATAGGGTTCAATTGCCTGCCAAATTGGGAGAAAAAAGGGAAACAAAATGAGAAACAAGTTGAAAACAAATGTTTGCGGAATCAAGGGCTGTGTCAAAACATATTTCAGTAGACGGACAATCACATGTCTGGCGAATTAATTTATCTCTCCTGCTTACCCTTATGGAAATATAATAAACTGCAGTATATTTAAAATATATTGTGATGATAATTTTTAAATATTTACAATATACTGCAGTATATTCTTCTTCCATAAGGGTAAAGTTGACCATATTCTGAGAGAAATTAATTAAAATGTTTCCTTTAATTTGTCTTATTTAAAAAAACTACTGCTAAGTTGAAAATGAAAACTCTGAGGTAACTACGCTTCCTGCGTCCACGGTATGGACAGACCTGCCAGGGTTCATGTACGCACGCACAGCTGGACTGCCTCTTTACTGCCACAACACTCTTCCATTCTCCAACTGCAGTAATGGAAAAATCCTCATACTGTCTGTCTGGTACCAACAACCATTGGCCCTGCAGTTCATTCTCATCATTCTTTCCTACCCTGAAACACCAGACTGTTCCTCGCAAACCAGACATTCATTTATTAAACTTTTACGATTTTTAGAAATGTCATTATTGTAGAAGGTTCTCATGATAATCCAATAACCTTTCGTGTTGTTTTAGATTGATAAATGATGCTGCCATACCGCACTCCAACATCGCTCTGTCTCCGTTTGCTTACGTGTGTGTCATTTTTGGAATGATAATCATGTTAGTGTCACATTAATGCAATCGCATAGTTTGTTTGTACTGTATACAGCTGAATACCTTTAATTGCTCCAATTATATTATTTTTTCTGGTTATTTGTGTACTGCATTGTTTTCTTGTCCTTCCTGTGCCAATTCCTTAATCCAGTGTTACAATGTGGGCGGGACTGTGGTGTAGTTTTGGAGCTGCGCTTGGAGCTTGCAGGTTTAAATTACAGATGGGGCATTGGCATAGTCATCGGCATTACGTGATAGCTTCAGTAAAAATAGTCCGCTGGATAAATGGATAATACACGTTCTAAAAAAGAAAACTAAAAAAAGGCTCTGCAAATGGGAGTGTGCTAAGCCAAAATAACAGTACTCCTTCAAATGCAATAGTCATTTGTGATGAGGCCAGTACACTAAACAGTGAAAGTACAAAATATTTTAATATCCTTCACTATTACTATACAAAAATCTACCTGTGTTGGGCACTATTACATACAGCAAGGGTCTTCAACCTTATCCCCCAAGGGCCGGTGTGGGTGCGGGCTTTTGTTCCAACCAAGCAGTTACACACCCTGATTCTACTAATCAATCACTAGAGACTTTGCTAAGGACCTTGATTAGTAGAATCAGGGTGTGTAACTGCCTGGTTGGAACAAAAGCCCGCACCCACACCGGCCCTTGCGGGATAAGGTTGAAGACCCCTGACATACAGGAACGGTACTACAGTACACAAGTGTCAGAGCTCTTGCAAGACCACAACAGGAAGGATCCTTCTAACCCAAACCCCTCTCACTTTCAAAATATTTCTCACTCGACAATCTGATTTGTTCATTTTTAAAACATATTTGTAAAACTCACTTTTTTATGAGCACATTTCTGAAGCCTTTTATACCTCTTTTATAAGGTCAGAAATATGCTTTGGCAGAAGAGGAGATACTTCTTCCCACAAAGTAACTAGACCCTTCCAGAGCCACCCGATAATTGGCTGATAAACTGCGTTTTAAACAAAGGTGACTCAGTTCTTTATGTGTTCTTTGCTGATCTCATTCTCTCATAGGACATAATCCAACATGGTTATTTAGTGTATGGCTTTTGCTGGAAGCTCTGGTGGTGCAGTTTTATAGCCCGACGTTTGGTCTTTTGAATGGAAAATGCCGGATGCACTTGGGGATTGTGCCTGTTTATTGGTACAACTGCAGTGTTGCAACCACCTACAAAGATAAACAGCTATATTTTAAAGGTACTACTAAAAGATTCTTAAATTTATATTTTATTATGAGTTTACATCAGTACCCGTACAAAGGCTGCCATAAACCATGGAGGATATAATCTCACAGCAAATATCCTATGACCCAATTCATTGTTCATACAAAATGGTGGAGGGGACATGTAAGATAGGAGGAAATAAGTATATAAATATGTTCCCATCTCATTGTGATAAATGCTTAAAATGACATGAAGGCTAAGATTGTCCTGGATAAGAGCACATAACTAATAAGTACATTTGTGAAAGTTGTCTGAAGTGTTTTTACATCCTTTACTTTACAGAGGGCATGATGACAGGATTATTCAGTAGCAGTGCCTGGGCCTGTGACCTTAAGTGAACTCATTTCCCAAGCTGATGGGCCGTGCTGAAATCCCTCTCTTCCCCCACCGGTAATCCTATGCCCTCACAGATCCCCCTCAAACTGAAGCCTTTGCAGGGTTTAGTCTCCAAGGGCCCTATCTTGGCGATCTTGGCGCTTAGTCTAAGCGCATGGCGCTAAGTCCATTTAGGGCGTGTCCAAGTCCACTTTTGCTATTTTAACGGCGTGTTTTTTGGGCGCTAAGCACGGCGCAAGGTGCTACTGGGCTGAACCTAGTCTCTTCATTAATTATAGGTGTGTCTTGGGCGTGACATGCAATAAACCAATCAAAATGTCATATCCCATTCCCTTTAAAAGCCTGCTTTTCCACCTTGGCGGATTGCTTATGATGGCGAAACAGACATGCTCGTGCGTGTTTAGTGCGATCAAGGAATAGGCTATATGGATCAGTAGTAGTAGTAGTAGTATGAGTTCCTGGTAATTCCTGACAGTGCTGTTTACAAAATATATGCTGTTAAATTTCGTTAAAAGCCCCTGCAACAGTTGAGAATAAGCGACCAATTGCTTCCTTCTCACCTAAGAAAACGCCAAATTAGCCTGCTTGTTTAACGAATTTCGTTTGATTATGCAATGAACTCATGTTCAAGCTTCATCCGAAGTTCATTAGGCTACCTGCATTCTAATTTTGATTAATAACATAACTAACGTTATTTTGCCTTAATGATGACACTAAATACAACAAATCTGTCAGGTTGGCAACCCATAGGTTCAGCATATTTTCCCTTGTTTTATAATGTCCTGCTTATGGAAATGTGACCAACCTGTTTTACTGGTAGCGTAATACTTTAAAACGATTCACTTTCCCAGGAAGACCGTGAAAAGTGCGATGTACAGCAGGGGAAACAGACCTGCTCCTGTAAAGCGAACATGCAGATAATGGAATTAAAATTAATTGTTAATTAATTGTGTAACGTGCTGCAAATTTTGTTTCTAATTAGACGCTTAGTTCTCTTTAAAATCTTTTGTTCAGTTATGGAATAACAGGTGAAGTCAGCGGGGTTTTAATAAGCTGCGGGTATGGAAACCTTGTCACTGTAATTAAAAAAATATGAAGGACGAAGAATAGCTAAGGTTAGCCTACAATTCAGTTAACATGATGACATTTATCTCTGTTTTTTAACCGTCTTTTAACCGTTTTTAACCGTCTATCGAAAAAAGCCGCTGTAGCCTAGGCTATTTGAAAAACAATAAAAGCAATATTCACTGGACAAGGTTTTGAACTTTTTTCAGTCACAAACCATTCTATTTAGCCTACTTACAGGCTGTATTCCTAGATAAACAGAGCTGTATTGTAATGACATCTGAAGCGCATTTTCAGAACGCAAATGTCCGTCTATTGCAGTACGCGAGTTTTCCATTGAATGACAATTCACGCATTAGGTGCAAATGACAATTCGCGCATTAGGCTTGATATAGGTGTTATCAGCTCCTTTTTAATGGATAGCCATTGTCCCGTACCATCGCACATCGCTTGGATGTTGATGGAGTGGGCTGAGAGCAATGTAATGTGGCATCGTTTCCCTTCGCTGAGGGAAAGGTATGTGGACCTATGGAACCTTTTATTATTATGCATTTTTGATATAGCCTACACAATAATAATATTTCACATTGTGATCTAGATATTTTAGTCATGCTTGTGCACGCCCCTGTGTGTAACAGACAGGAGGGTATGCGCGTTGTGCATACGCCTATGTAGACGCACTTATATGCGCCGTTAAAATAACATGTAAACAACTGCGACATGACTTTAGACCAGGTTTGTGGTGGTTCTAGCGCAAACGCTTTCTGCTGGCTCAAGATAGCAATACGCCAAAAAGAATCCTGGCCACTCCTCATCTTAAGACCAACACGCCCAGTTCACTTCTGATGGTGCAAGAATACATGCTAGTTAAAGGATGTGAGCGCTAGGCGTTATTATGGACCATGCGCTGGGTGTAAGATAGCAAAGACACTTGCGTTTGGGTTAGCGCCGCTTTGCGCCGGGTGTAAGATAGGGTCCCTAGTCTCCTATGACTGGTTGCAATGCCTTACTGTAATGTGGGGCCTAACCAAGACAGATGAGCTTCCCAGACAACAGACTGAAGAAAGAAGGAAGAGCCAAATGCACCAGCCAACCAGTCTATGGCGTGAAGCACTCTCGGACCTTTGGAATATTCACCCGTACCCAAACTGGCGCCCTCCGCCCCCCCAGGACACACTGGGGTCCTGGTTTCAGAGGAAATGGTGGAGTTATAGCACTTTCCCTGCTCCGGCCTGATGGCTTTTCCAGGGATGGTATTTCCACTCCTGCTCCAGTTCTGATCCCGCCCCCTCCCCTTTGTCTGTCTTGACCAAGGGCTTTCCTTTCTAACTGGTTCTGCCAGGTCATGTGGTGATTGATGACAAGCCCATTTTTGAAAATGTATTTATTTATTTTCCAAAACTGTTTTGGGATGATTTCCATGCGCCACAATCCAGTATGAACTACAATGAAGTTTAGCACTCACTGCAGAAGAAACTGAATCATTTATTTAGCATTTTTCAGTGGGCAAATTGGAAGAAGAAATACAAAAATGTCTGCCTCTTTTAACAGTCATCCTGTTTCAGTGTGTTAATGATGACCGGCACATGCTCAGTGATTCAGTGAAGAAATTTAAGCGGAATAAAGTTTGGATATTTCCACAGGACAATTATCCAAAACATACATCAAAATCAGCCCTGAACTGCATAAAGGAATGGAAGATTAAAGGTTTGGAATGACCCAGACTTAAATATTATTGAAAATCTGTGGGAAGATCTCAAACATGCAGTGCATGCAAGAAGACCAAAGAATATCTTTGAATTAGAAGGGTTCTGCTAGTAAAAAACCTAAAGCAAGAACAGAAAGACAGTTAGCTGGCTACAATAAACATTTGGAAGCTGTGAAAGGAGGTGTACTGACTGACAGGGTGCCCAAACCTTTTCACATGCCATTTGCTCTTTTATTTTATTTTTTCAAATCGGGTAAATTCAGCAAATCTAAAGTCATAAAAACTTAAAATAAGTCATGTTTAGATTTGTTCCCTCCCAATTTGGCCAGGGGTGCCCAAACATTTGCAAACCACTGTATCCACTGCATATACATAGACACACACACACAAATACATACATACATACAGAAGTTGTTCTATAAAAGAGAACAAGGATGCACTGCTCTCATATGCATGTGTGGCAGAGAGCAGGTTTAACTGTGTGCTCTGGGACCTGGTCCAGTTACAGGGCCCACAATCGGGCTTTAAAAGTTACAGTACCTGACCCGGGGATCCCCGTAGAGCACCTAAGCAATGACTCACAACCTTTGACCTCTCACCCTGAGATGTTATGTGGGGCTTTGGGGTCCACTGTGTTGTGTGGTATGCTCGTAACCCCTGGATTCAATTAAAATTAATCCTTAAAATGTCATTCTCTGATCAACAAAACATAAAGTTAACACCGAATGGCCAAACCCACGTGTTCCCAAAGATTAAAGAAAAATAAGCAAATAAAGGAACTCCGATGTTCACTGAACCCAGAAATGGCGAAGGACAGATGATGTTCATTGAATCCAGGGATAGTTAAGGACTGACTTGGACCTTGCTTCCTTCTCAAAGACGATAAAAGACCCATGCATTCAGACATAGAAAAACCCAGAGAAGAAGAATTCTGCGTGCCGGACTGTGACCAAACCACACTTCACTGACTCTGCACAAGACCTCTCTGTCTCCCTGCGCCCAGGACCACCGCCGGTTCCTTAATGGTCAGGGGAAAAGTCCAACCCGCTTGGTGACCCATTTCAAACAAAAACCTTCTGTACAGTGATAATAAACACCGGACCATGCGCAGGGCTTGGAGCGCTGAGACTTTGTGATATCCTCCATGTCGCTACACTCAACGGTCCCTCAGCCTCCATCGAACAGCCTGTAAATCTATTAGCCCCACGATGCGTTCCTTCTCAACTCCATTAACTTTGAGCTATGAGGGAAACGGCTCTACAAGGCTTTGGTTTCAGGTTGTGTAACGTCAGTTTGTGGCCAGAGCCGGCCCGTGCATAGTTTCTCATATTTGTGCATCCTCAATGTGCTGTTTATCCTGCCCAACAGAGGCAACGGAGTGCCATAAATTTCAAGGTTTTCTGAATAATTATACCTACCCTTTCACCCCTCTGCCATTGCATGAGAATGAAAACGACTACATTTATCGTTTAAAAAAAAACTATGGATAAATTTGTCAGCTGTGAAAAATGACAACATGGAAACCATTAATTACACCGAAAATATTAAACCATAGAAATTTTTAGAATTTAAACCATTAAGAAATGCTCCAGCACTGACATTGGTGTAAAATCATATTTATTTTCCATATCTATAGCAGACCTCTTACTTACAGATGATTGTTTTGCAAATTAATGTAACATTGATTTTGCCACATAATTTTTCTGCCATTTATTTATGCTGTGTTGTTCTGCGCATATTAAAAATCTGAATTTTGGTTCTTGGTTAGCATAGTTAGCTTGCATTAGCACTTTCGAAATTAGTTACATATATACTGGTATATTAGTGCATATATGCATATTAGTTGCATATATACTGGTATACTGGTCTTGGCATGCTGTTAGCTATGTCTGACACTATTGCTCATATAAATCAGGTGGATGCACGCAACCTTAAAATGTAGGTTGCTCTGGAAAAGAACATCTGCAAATTGACTGTAAAAAAATTAGTTTGTGTGCCCCATTATGGCATTTGAAAGCTGCATTCTTTTGAAACCTATTTCAGTTCCCTTTCGTCAGGGTGCCACCCAGACTAGCCGTAAAGCTGGGAAAGCTTTTACAAGCTTTCTCTTTTCAGCGCTAGAACAAAAAGTTGTGGCGGCTAAAATCATGAAGGCATTGAAAGCAGGGTAAATCATTGGAAAACAGTGGCATTCGGTTTGGGGGCGGGAGCAAGATACACATATGGCGACTAGCGCAGGCCAAACCAGCCGAACGCAGACGTGTTAACGAGTACATAAATACTTGGGCCTCTGCTCCTGCGTGGGCCTGGGTGGACGCGGGTGGAATGGGTAGCGGAGGGGGAGTCCCGCCGGACACCCGCCAATCATCACGCCCTCGTTTATGAGGCCCGAGACCTGCGACCTCGCGGTTTACTAGTCTGGAGCCCCGAGGTGCCCCAGAAGCCGCTCCTCCAAAAGCAAACACCCTCTGGGTTCCTCCCCTGACCTCACATTACTCTCTAGTGCTGCCACAGCCCCCAATGCTTACCCGCCCTTTAAAACTCATCTCGGTTAAACACCACCCCAGGCCCCCCCCCACCCTTTAAAATACACCTCCTTTAAAATAAAAGCCTGCTTTTGCATAGTTAACTGTCCTTTTTCACCACACGTCCCACATCTGGTGGAAGGGTAAATGGAACAGGACAAAGACTGGACACTGCCCGGGGGCCCAGGAGGTTGGGGAGGCCCGGCGCCCGGGCGTCCCGGGAGAAAGAGCAGGCGCATACACGTCACCCCGCTCTCGTAAAGAGTTCCTGGTGTCACGCTCAAGATCAGTGAACACCAGCTTCCCTGGAGAGCAGATTAAACTGATCTCCCCCATAGGGCTGCAGTTACACTCTTAAGAGTCCTTTGCATTCCTCTTCTATTCTTTTCTATTTAGCCTTCAGCCTTCAACTTACAATTAAGGTCTAGTAATTTGTTACGATTTTGTGTGGGGAGAAACAGCTGAGCAAAGTAGAGAACAGCAGCAGTTTTCCAGAAGAAGACGGCCTCTATATCCACCAAGAAAGAAAAAAAAGAAAAATCATTCCACACTTTTTCCCACAGGTTTTTATAAGCTAATGATTACCGTTTTCCCCTTACACGCCAGGCTGAAAAAGAACTCGGCTGCTGTCATTTTTTTCCCATTTGGAAAAGGAAAGAATCTATCAGGACGGAAATTATCCCTGGCCCACGTTCCAAGCCTTCCCTTCTTCCCTCTTCTCCAGTGCTCAATCTTCCAGTATTCCTCTGTCCTTGGTCCTAAACCTGCTGTTCCAAGTAGCACTGACAAATGAGTGAGGGTTCAGGTTGAAACACTCACGCTATTAAAAGATATGAACTCATGTTGTAGTTGCAATTAATGTATGTATAATTATTACTTTTTTTTTTGGTATTCATGCGTTTTTGGGTTGCACCTCAAGCACAGCTTTCCTCTCTATGTGACGCCCTCCTCTGTCACTCATTCAAAATCAGAATTTCCACAGATTTGACTCTCGACACTTTCTGTGTGTTTCAGAGGATGTTTTTTTTGACAATTTTCCTATTATCTGGGCTCCAGGATCTACGCTGCATGGGTGAAAACGGTTCCATCACTTTTACTACATTTTGCAGGATTGATCAAAGACACCCACTATGCAGATTGACTGAAGAGACTGGAAAACAAATGGAAAAAAGGAAATACTTTAATTAAATGTAATGAAACAAATGTGCTTGTTTATTTATTTATTTATTTATTTGACAGGGACAGTGCACACAGCCACTTGGCTGCCCCAGAATTAGCATTAGCATTATCATTTTAAGCTATAATGCAGAATTTGCTTTATTGCTTTCCCTCCATCCTGGCAGCAGGGAGGGAATTTTCCCACGTGGAAACTGGTCAAGGAATTCCTGGCCGGGGTAACGGGACATCTGTTCTGCCTGGCCTACAGTAAAGCCTCACTGAGTGTGGCTGTGTCCATCCAGACCAGGAGAGCCCTACTTTTTGACCATTCTTTTCTTTTTTCTTTTCTTTTTTTGTCATGAAATCGTCCACTGTGCAGTAGAGGGCTGGTCCTCTTAAGTGCTGCATGTGTATTTTGGGGGGGGGGGGGGGGGGGGGGGCTCAAATCCAGCCCTTGAGGCAAGTAACACTGCTGGTTTTCTTTTCTAGCTGATAGCTGTGAAAATTGTATTTAAGGTCTGAAAAAATGCACTCTAAATAACACTTGACTTGACGAGTAAATTGATTGAATTATGTCACTGATTGGCCAGACATTCCACTCATCTGGTGTCCCAGGTCTACATCAGTCCCTAATTAGAGGGGAGTGAAAACTAGCAGTACTGCTGGCCTCCAGGTCCAATATTGAATCTGGTTGTCTGGACATTTTCTCCTATTTTTGCTGACAACCCTACACTGATTGCAGGCTGAACCCTAAGTATTAGAGATTGGTTACACTGCAGCAGGATATGACTAACTTGTTCCCTCTGGGGTATGGTTGCTTTCATTCAGCTAGGGTTTGTTGGGTCATTGCAGCACACGCACATCCTAGCTGCTCACTGCGCACCTACAGGTCACCAGTTATCATAGGTGGGAGATGCGCCTCTCCTCCAGGCAGCGCTAGCATTCCTGTAGAACTGTGTGGCGCATGGTGTGGAAAATATTAAGTAGTCTCTGGTGTGCAGGACAGCTCATCTAAGGAGCGTTCAGTGAGGGAGGAGCATACGGCAATGCAAAAGCTGAGTAAAATGGCCAATTCCAAAAATAGGCAAGGGGAAAAAAAAGAACAGAAAATAAAAGTGTTGCACAGACCCAGTGCCCAGTTTCTATCGCAATAGCACTATGGAAACATTAAGCTCCAAAACTGGAGGACTCATTTTACTCTGTATCCATGTGAAGGAAAGAAGACACAGTCAGAATATCTGCAGTTCTGTGAGCAGACTTTGAAACAGAAGTTTCAAGGGAGAAAAACTGTGCTCATCAAAGTACTAATAAAAGTGACTGCCAGCCTTGTGTGTGTCTGTCAGTGCTGGAAAAACAGAAGATTTAGCAAAATTTTAATTATGGGATTCTATGGCGACTTTTAAGAGGTGCTCAGCAATATGTGCTATCACTGCCAGATTCTGGATATTTCAATGAGGCGGGTATCCGTTTCAAAGCGGCACTCACATCTCACGACCATTTCGCTTATTTGGGTTAGTAGGCGAGGTGGGGTGACACAATCAGTGGAAGATCTGGGATCAGGACATAACAGATGACACCGAATACCTGACAGAGATTTACAAGGATCTGTGTCTCCAGAAAAACACACCTTGTTTTTGTATTTTGGGGATAAAAACCCAGCATGGTGTTCTTGCATTCCAATGTGGACCTGTGGATTTGCATGACTGCTGGGTGACTCTCCGGCTTCCTCTGCGAGATCTGTGTGTTGTGGCAGCAGTGTGCTTTCTTGTTAGGGAAGAGGGACTGTAACTCAAAAGGTTGTGGGTTTGATTCCCTGCCGGGATACTCCCATTGTGCCCCTGAGCCAGGCACTGAATCTGAATCGCTTCAGTAAAATATTCAGCCGTATGAATGGATCGTATGTAAAAGGCAATCTGAGTCACTCTGGATAAGACTGCCTGCTAAACGCTGAAATGTAAAACTTAAATGTGCACAGGTTGAATTGTCAATGGCCACATTTGCGGTCAGTTTTTTTCCACCTTCCTTCCTCTGAACACTTATGATCAAACCAGACCCTGAAAGTCAACAGCACTATTCCATAAAGAGTAAGTAGTTTCACAGAGGAGGTTACTGGGGACCCCAACACCCTGCTAACAGCCATCCAGCTAACATTCGTAACTTTGAGTCATGGGAAAGCCCCGCCAGCTGCAATCAGTTGAATTCAATTCAAATGGAGGTTTGCTGGCATTACAAAAAATTGTGTTGACAAGCAAATATGCATAGGCTCAAACAGCAATGATAGTCTACCGCAGAAGCAAAAATCCTTTCTCCCGCTCTTTTCATGTGGCAGGACCTCAGAGGCCGCTCATCGCCTCCGCATTGCCGGCGGCCAATAAATCGCGAGGCTGAGAGCTCCGCAGGAGAAACCCCACGGAATTTCTCTGACAGAATACGGCCGCATCTGCGTCCGGCTCACACACACACACACCGATTTCACGCCCACGTCTAGACGTTTCCGATGAGATTTATAAGAGCTTTGGCCTCAAATTCTCCATCTCGAATATGCTCAGGCTGACAGAAATCCCGCGTGTGTAACCGTGGTACCCCTTTGGCTAATTGCAATCACTGCGCAACACCACCACAGCTATGTAAACATGCGTGTTGACAATATGTGTTTCCACTGAAGTCGACTACTGTCTCCATTGTTTTCTTCTATTGGAACGAGGTGATGAAGTATGTTCCCCAGATGTTCTGAACTCATAAAGGTGTTGTTCTGGCTCACAGAAGAAAGTCTAGAGGAAATACAAACGTTCCATGGATTTTCAGTGTTAAAGTGAACACTGTAGAATTTACTCTCAACTCTTTTACTTCACTCTTTACATTTGATCAGTCTTGGACTCATATAAACTCTGTTGGAGTACAATTAACACGTGACTATTTTACTGCCTATGCAAAACTATGAAATCGCAGACAGGAAATATTTCTATGGAAACATTAGGTGTGTCTTGTTGATCATAATGTTATTGAAATATTGAAGTGCTCTGTGGAAAAGAAAAAACAAATCAGTACTCAGAATCTCCAGGCATTGTATGCATTTCGATTCACATCTGAAAAGGAAAACGCCTGCGTGTGTGTGCATGTGAGAGAGAGAGAGAGAGAGAGAGAGAGAGAGAGAGGGGGGGGTTCATTTTAAGGAACAAGAAGAGATGAGTATGAACTCCCATCTGGGCGACATCACCTCAGCTACAGGGGAAAATGCCTCCTCTATGTGCAAAATGAGCTGCACTATTCCTGAGCCTCAAAAGCCTTTTACAGTGGAGAGGGTGGCTCATTTCAACCACCACCCACATGAAACCCCCACACGGGCGTTGCAGCCATTTCTTAAAATTTCGCCCACCATTCATCAGCTGGTGTAGACAAAAGTGATTAAACCCTGTATGGTACAGACTTGAGCTCATGCCCAGAAAACATGCTCCCATCCTAACGAACAAGACACCACATGTGGCAATAGTATAACCAAACACATACTGCGCTCACTCTACCCTGTCCAAGACATTGTGCTGCAGCCAATACATCCACTACAGAATATATACAGAAATAAACATGATCCTGCAGGCACTGTCATGAAGTGTTAAGCAATGAACCTAACCAATGACAAAAGCAAGTGGAGCCCCAGTATGAGATGTGACTCAAATAAAAAGGACATCAAGTAATAGTGGTGTCATCCCAAATAAATAAATACCAAAATACCGCTAGAACTGTACTGCACACCCCTGCCAGCACGTGGGGAGTGGGAGTGTGAAACGTATACAAAGAGTGTCGGCTGTACTCTCTGGCGGGCAGGGAGCACACAGAAATCAGAGGTGCGTGTTGCCCTTGTGTGACAGCGCACTTTAATCTCGTAATTTGCGTTCTGAGGTAATGTAGATCCTTACGTTGCCGGCGGGGGAAAAGCGGAGCAGGGTAGCAGGAAGCTCTCTCGTTGACGTGAGAAAGCCGGCTTTTGAAGCCCAAACGCAAAACAGCTGACGGTGTCTCCAGTGCCATAAAAAGGCTAGCTTATGCGGTGGGATTTTCTTGGCAGGCAGCGTGCGCCAGGCTGAACAGCTGATAAAAGCTCCGGCAAACTCCTCCACATGTACAGCTTTCAGCAGTCAATCAATATATTCTTGCATTTATTTCAAAAACATTTATCCGCTATTATTAAAAAAGAAGAAAAGAACATTTTCAATAGTGCCTTGAGCCAAAGCCTAAATGCTTGCAGCATGCACCAAATATGTTAATGACATCCTGGTAAACCAAAACGGGAAAATTTTGGCGACTCAGCAAAGATTAATGAGGCCAGTCCAAAAGGACCGGCTAGTTTTTGTTTTTTTAAAGCCAACACAGGAAGTCAAACATTCACTCATTCATGAATGTACTGAAAATACAATCTGAAACTTGAGTGAACAGCACCAGTTTCAGTACATAACACAACCCTCTGTAGTACCATCAAGTATACTGTACATGTTTCAGTGACTCGTGGTTTGCAGTTACTTAGTTCATTGTAAAATAGCCTTTTGAATATTATGACCAATGTATGATTTGTGTCACTGAAACAAGCAAAGATGGCAGATCAAAATTCAACAATGCAATGCAGTATTAACTGTCGTGAATCCTCACGTCCTTCCATCTACGAATTTGACATTCATGTTGATTCAAGTGAGACCACTGGGTATTCAAAACATCTTCACCTCATTAAAATAATGAGTAAATGGATGCCGGGACTGGCGGGACAGTAAAGAGAAGAGGTCATTGCGCTTACCAGGAGCAGGCTCTCGAAGCAGTTTGTCCAAGAAAGAATCACACAGCTCCAGGTGAAACAATGTGCTTTTCTGAAGTGAAACAAATAATGAAAAATAGCAACAGAAAAGTACAAATTTTGAAAGTGGAAAGCACCCCCAAAATGTTTTGGCCTCTCTCTCTCACTCAGTTCTCTAAAGCACTGACAGCTCCCTCGCTTCCTCCCTTTCTTTTCCTCTGTCCCAGCTCTGTCTATTCCGCCGGTGCAACTGGAGAGGCCGGAGAATAGGGAGCTTCTGAGAGAGTGAGTTGAAGAGAGATGGAGAGGTTATTCTCCTCTCAAAAAGACACTCTGTGGTCAGACCCCACTCCTCTAACTACAGCTCTTAAATAACACCTCCTCCCTGAGCTCACAAACAGCTGGATGTAGAATTGGGCTGCTGCCTTGAAATGGGATGCCTCTATACTTACTTGAGTGTGTGTGTGTGGGGGGGGGGGGTGGTGGGTGTGTATGTGTTGGGAGAGAGAGAGAGACAGAGAGAGAGAGACTTTTACTGAGAGGAGAAGAATTTCAAGGCTCAAGGAAGAATTCAAAGGGCATTCTGGATCTACTGACCATTTAAGGCAGAAAATGAAAGCCAAAATACATGAAGAAGCAACATTAACCCTATAAAGTTTTTTTAATTAGTGAATGTTTTTTGACCTTTGAACACCTTGCATTTTTTCCCACTGTCTGTTATTTTTGTGTATGAAAGTGGCTCTGAATGTGATAGAAAGCATTCCCTGTTCCCCACACACACCCCTCAAATGCATAACTCCAAGTGCTACTAGGCGGCAGTGAAGGATAACGCTAACGCTAGTACTCAAACTCCAAGGTTGGTTTGATTACTAGGTAGGGCACAAGTGAACAACGTACTTAACCTCAGTGTTTAATTTTTTCTGACTCAAATTTTGAATTTTTTTACCAGTATAGCAGTGTAAAGACAGCTGTGGTCGACGTTAGTCGCTCTCTGCACTTTAGACCGTTTGTATTTTTGTCAACTTATGTCACCCGTGGCACTGAATGAGTTAAAGTTGTATAAATGGATTGTATGTATCCATGATTTTAGTTGCTCTGGATAACAGTTCTGGTAAAATGCGTGAATGTAACTGTACTATTGCAATTTTTAAATACAAAACACAATCATTTAATTATTATCTTGCTCACTTCTATACTATACACTGTACACAAAAAAAAAATGTACAGTTGCTAGCAATATACTGTAAAATTTGATATTACTTAACATGCATTCCACATTTTTTCTAAAAACAGTCAGTGTACAGTAAATCCGCAGCAAAATGTCTAAAAACTCTAACAGTGTTGATTCAACTCTTGCAGTATACGTATGAGCCTGCTCTGACCAGATTAGGCTCATATGTACACTGTTAGAGTTGAATTAACACTGGACATTTTACTGTGTGACTTTAAAATTACAGTGATTGGCAGTTATTTAATTCTTGTCCCATTAATTTATGGTCACCACACTTCATGACACAAAACGCTCCATTCGTTTTTTTGTTTTTTTTTAAAAGCAGTGCGTGAGTGTGATTTTACACAGTGACTGTATTTCTACAAAGCAATACCAATAAAATATATATTAAATCACATTACAAAGCACTACTGCCATATTTACCATTATAGTTCCATAATGTAGTGTACCATTAACAATAATAACAATAAAGTAATGATGATCCTGATGATCACAATTGTTAAAGCCATGATAATAATCTCTTCTCAGATTCACATATTGTCTGAAGAGGCAGAGTTCATTCTGATTTTGGCTTTAAAAAATGACATAACATGTCATTGTATTTGTATTAATGACACACATTCTCGTGTGATAACAATACCAGGCAAAATATCTCAATATTCCTTCATAGAACATCGTAAAGACTGATATGCAAATTGAGCCTGCTGCCCCCTGATTGGTCTGATGAAACATCTCTCATAACTCCATCCCAACACCCTACCAAACACACAAAGACTCAATGCATCCCTCCATTCATTGGTCGGAACCCAAATGGTCCTGGTCCCAGTCATACAGATCTGAAGACCCAGTGCAATCATTAATCCCAGGCCCAATAGAAACGGGAACAAAGACCCAGGGTCTGGAACCACATTCATGTCTTTGGGATGAGGCCTTAAACCTGACTCACTGTCCTGGAGAAATTCCCAGCCTGGCAAGTTAATCATCCCCAACTGCCACGAACACACACGCACACACGCACACACACACAAACTAACAAACATACACACACACGCACACAAGCATGCACGTGCACACATACACACACACACACACAAACTAACAAACATACACACATACGCACACAAGCATGCACGTGCACACACACACACACACGCATACACACACAAACTAACAAACATACACACACACGCACACAAGCATGCACGTGCGCACATACACACACACACACACACACGCATACACACACAAACTAACAAACATACACACACACGCACACAAGCATGCACGTGCGCACACACACACACACATACTTCAATATTATTTCAGTTTCAAAGTGTTTTCCATTGGCCCAGAGAGTTTTTGTGTGTTTTGAACGACATATTAGATAGAAGTTGCTGATGATCTGCCAATTTTACAATGGTGGGTTATATACATGTTATAAACATATGTATATAACCATAAACTTAACTCGAATATGCAGTTTTATTGTATGAGGTGCAATCATACATCGTGCAATATGCCTTTTTTTTTAATGTGAACTTTTTTTATTATGTGATGTTTTATTATGTTTTGGCTACCATGCACAAGTCAACAGTTCCAAACAATGGGGGCATGAGGTGGAAAGAGACGATGTTAAAGCCTTCTAACTAACCATTGCAAATGACTACAGTGTGCAGCACCTGACCAACAATTCAAAGTGGCACAGTTTGCCCTGTGTAGCCTCAGGTCTCCCTCACATCTCCCTCTCCAAAACCAAATTATCAGAAAACATGGCAGCTAGGCTCAACCCTACCCTTCAGAAAACATATATGGCATCTGATGTACATGTTAAACATGATTTAGTTATGAGATTCTACAATATTTGAGCAAGATGTGGACAGCAAGCATAGGGACCACATAACATAATCAAAATTTTCAAGGTGTACAGTTCATTGGACTCTCTTGTCAGGCTTATAATGGTACTATGAGCCTGTCCAGGTTGACTATGATGTAAGTCAGCCTAACATCTGGGGATGTGCTTTGCTAATAAACCAATGGTTGGTTACTACTTATGAAGAATCATGCTCTTGTGTAGAGGCCTTTTATTGGAGGGGGCAATTCTAGCTAACCTAACCTATATATTGACCTATAACATGAAGCTCGCTAGAACTCGCTAGAACCAATCAGATTGGGAACCAACCAGGTAGGAAACCAATCTGACAAACTGCATTGGGGGGCATAAGTAGCAGTGCTCTGATCTTAAAGTGCTGTTCCTAAAAGGCTTTCTGGGGGTTTTGGAGTTCTCCCTCTGAACTGAGCTGAACTGAACAAGGCTTCTATTTAACAAAACATTTTGGAGGAAACTATTATTTTCATGTTTCTGAAGACACAAACAGTCGTGCCAAAAATATTTATATTTCCTGTGCACTGCGCGACCCAGCCTCCAAACAATTAGAATTGATTCCATCTGAAGGAGATGCCCCAGTTTGCCAGTGCGACCGCCAGTTTCCCGTTTACACAAACTGAATAAGGACACAAGCATGCGCTGGCATTCTATGAGCTGAACCTCCTAGCCTCTTTCAGAGATAAATGCAAACTACACCTGCTTGGATTGACCTTGTTTTACTCCACATCAGGTCTCCAGAGACTTCTCTAGTAACTCTTGAAAAACAGCCAGTAATGACACAAACAGGCTCACGGAATTAAATATAACAGCTGTGCATATTATCTCATGTCCCCTGTGAAAAAAGGTACGGTATGGTACAGAAGAAAATAAATGATTAAACTGAGTATTTCACAAATGTCTCACAAGTCCCTTGTTTAAATGCACTCAGTGACCACTTAATTAGGTACACCTATCTAGTATCGGGTAGGGACCCCCTTTTTCATCCAGAACAGCCTGAATTTGTCGCGGAATGGATTAAACAAGGTGCTGGAACCATTCGAGTTAGCATTGATTTTGATCAATGCTAACTCGATAGCACCATGTTCGTGGAACCAGCTTGAGATGAAAAAGAGTAGACTGTGGCCATAAAGTGATGCACATGGTCATCAATGCTTAGGTATGCTGTGGCATTCAGATGATGCTCAATTGGTATTAAAGGGCCTAATGTGTGCCAAGAAAACATTCCCCACGCTATTACACCACAACCAGCAGCCTGCGCCGTTGACACAAGGCAGGATGGATCCATGCATTCATGCTGTTTACACCAAATTCAGAACCAACCATCTGCATTTCACAGCAGAAATTGAGACTCGTCAGACGAGGCAACGTTTTTCCAATCTTCAATTGTCCAATTTTGATGATCACGTGTCCACTGTTGCCTCGTGGTATTCTGCTGCTGTAACCCATCCACTTCAAGGTTTGACGCATTGTGCGTTCAGACATGCGGTTCTGCACACCACTGTTGCTATTATTTGAGCATGTGTGGCCTTTCAGTTAGTTTGAATGAGTCTGCCCTCTGACCTCTCATTTACATGGTTGGAGGGGTGGGGGGGGGGGTTAGATATTTATCCAACTAAGACCTTCAGCGTGTGCAAAACCTTTTAGCACACACAAAACCAATAACATGACCAATGATTGGTCATGGTATTTACTTTGCACCAATCATTGGTTGTATTATTAGTTTTGCGTCTGCTAAAAAGTTTTGCACATGCTAAAGGGCTTAGTAAATCAGGCCCTATGTACGTATATATTAGGCCGTTAGATTTTCCCAAATCACAGCAGCATGTGCATCTTTCTCTGGCTTTGGGTAGAATATTTTTTTAGGGCCTTTACAGCTTCACTGGACAGCAAAGTGCACAGCAAGAGGAGGAATGGGGAGCGAGAGAGGGAGAGACATGCGACAAAGGTCGCACGGCCGTAGTCGCGGCATACAACGAGCACGTGGACAGCGCTCCACAGGCTACGCCACCGAGACACCAACTTTGGGTTGAAATTTAATATGACTATGTACGTGCGTGTTTGTGTTTAAGTGTGTAGGTGTGCGTATGTGTGTATAATGTATTTATGTTTACTTATCTTAGTATGCATGTATGTGCATAATGTATATACGTACATAAAAAATTAATGTGGAAACAATGTTTATAAGTTGCAACACAAATGAATAATAAAAATAAAACAATTAACTGAAGGAATCCCTCTGAAGGTGTGGGAACCACATCAAGTGAATGTGATTCGCTCAAAATTGTTAAAGCCATGATAATAATCTCTTCTCAGATTCACATATTGACTGAAGAGGCAGAGTTCATTCTGATTTTGGCTTTAAAAAATGACATAACATGTCATTGTATTTGTATTAATGACACACATTCTCGTGTGATAACAATACCAGGCAAAATAGCCATTATAAGCCTGACAAGAGAGTCCAATGAACTGTACACCTTGAAAATTTTGATTATGTTATGTGGTCCCTATGCTGATGTTTGCTGTCCATTCTCGTGTGATAACAATACCAGGCAAAATAGCCATTATAAGCCTGACAAGAGAGTCCAATGAACTGTACACCTTGAAAATTTTGATTATGTTATGTGGTCCCTATGCTGATGTTTGCTGTCCACATCTTGCTCAAATATTGTAGAATCTCATAACTAAATCATTTCCCGGGAGGAAAAAGCAGATTTACAAGCAGACCAGCGGATGATGGGAGGGAGGTCAGCAAGACTCCTGGCTGTGTTAAAAGAGGAACAAGGTGAGACAGAGATCAAAGAACGGGCTCGAAACACTCCTGTAGGAGGGAGCAGTCCTCCCATCTACTACCTCATCTCAGAAGTTCCACCTGGTGGACTCTAAAGTCACATTACTGCATTTTCCATGAGTTCAGCAGGGTCCAATAAAAACCAGGAAGTTCTCTTGATCTCACCGGTGACTGTTGACCCCTGCACGTCTACAGGACAAAACCATTTTTGACAGCCTGAAGACTCTCCTGATAAAACGTGCTCAAGTCGTTACCGCTCACTGGGAATATTCATAAAATGTTTTATTGAATCACATCGGCACGGGTCGCGTCTCATCCTGTTTTTAAAAACCAGGGACGTAGGTGATCTCCATTTCTGATCCAATGTACAGATGCATGATTTGTGCTTACCGTAAAGAAACCTTAAATAAAACCAAGCCTTAAAGAATAAATAAATAAATAACAGTCTCTAAAGTCTGTGTGATGGCTATGCCATACTGCATACAAAAGCTTACGGTATAAGTGCTATTGTGAAAATCTGCTTGGAAAGGCAGTGAAGGTTGCTATGGTTCATAACGGGTGGAGCCTGACTGGTGCGTTTGCAGGTTTTAGATTACGCCGGTTATCCAGGCTTAATGAGCTCATTTCCTATATACACCAATGCAGGGGGAATTGTACATCTGATCACAGTAAAACATTTTGTACAGAGGCAGACATTTCACAAACATTTCAGATCAACTAAAAGTTTAGACAAATTATGTAATTAAGAGCAGAAGTTGGCATGAAATACAAAAGCAGTTATAGTGCTTCTCTCCCACCCATGATCAAAACAAAGATGTGGTGATAGTGAGAAAAAACCTCTGATGATGACATAATTATTTTAAATAGACTCTTACTATTACATGAACTATTACATATTAATAGACTCTTACTATTTATGAATTAACTACTACTACTACTAATAATAATAATAATAGATTTATGTGTCTTTCATCTCAGAATCTCAAAGTGCTTCACAGACTTATTTATATGACCACTGTGGATCAGTAACCACTAAAAGGTCTAAAACTAAGGTTTGGGAGTTGGGAGCCTGGCAAAAATTAAAATTGTTGGAGAAAGAAAGGCAAGAGAATAAGTACACAGCTGTTCAGAATCAGCCAGTTGTTTGCTTTTGTGAAGCTATTGGGGGTAAATATTTACATGGCATGACTGCCCAGTAAATAAACAGTGCCAGGTCTAACGTTCAAAATCAAATAAATGATTTCAGCCACAACAGACCGTATCACAACAGACTCTGCATGGGTCACGATCGGGGGCAGGATTAGACACATACAGCATTTGTAATAAATCTTTTGTCTGTAGCCAAACAATAAAAATAAAATAATATAAAAAAATTAATTAAAAAAATATCACGATAGACAATATCACTTTATTGATTGATTTTATTTGATAATTGAACACAGTTACATGTACCCCTGAAGACATAATTGGTTGGTCAGTTGCAATGATCCATCCATCCATCCATTATCCATTAACCCGCTTATTCCTGGTCAGGGTAACGGGGGGTGCTGGAGCCTATCCAGCATGCATCGGGCGAGAGGCAGGAATACACCCTGGACAGGCCGCCAATCCATCACAGGGCACACACACCATTCACTCACACACTCATACCTATGGGCAATTTTGAGTCTCCAATTAGCCTAACCTGCATGTCTTTGGACTGTGGGAGGAAACCGGAGTACCCGGAGGAAACCCACGCGGACACGGGGAGAACATGCAAACTCTGCACAGAGAGGCCCTCGGCCGTGATTCGAACTCGGTACCTTCTTGCTGTGAGGCGACAGTGCTAACCACTGCACCACCGTGCCGCCCTCAGTTGCAATGATGGTAAACCAAATTAAATCATGCAGGCCCAATCACAAAGAGCCCTCAAAATAACATCATGGGCAAAGGCAGAGTCCCCACAAAGCACACTCCTATTGGCCTGCTGTCAGCAACAGCTGTTGGGCAGCATTTGACAGTGGACTACTAGCAGCCAGGCCTTTCATAAACTATTTGCCGTCTATGTTAGTGCACATCCTCGAATCGATGGAAAACGCCTGCAGTGATCTGATTTACATCTGCTACTGTCTATTCCAAACACAGGGAGAAATGGGGAGTAAAGTAATGGAATGGCACCTCAGATGCTCTGATTCTTGAATGCGCCGTCTTAATCTCAAGGCGTCAATCAACGTAGCGGGCGTGGCCTCTGTCAAAATGAGAACACCTCTGCAGCTCCATATCAGAAGTGAGGGGGACACTGCCAGGCAGGATGGCATTGAATATCTACCTCAGATTGTTGAGACAGATACCTCTAGTAAGACTCGGAGAAAGGCCAGCTAACGGTTTACTGATTGGCGCACTGGCAACTCAATTCTGAATAGCCTATTGTTCTCCGCTCTCTAAAATGTATAAAAGAGACCATTGTTGTGGTTTCCCTCTCTTTTTTTCTAAGTACCGTATGTTTTAACATTTCAGAAAACTGGTAAATCACAAAATTGTTTCCATGCAGCTTCAGAAACGCTACAGGGGGGACATGGGTGATGGGGATGAAATATGCGGCGGTAGGAAAATAAGCACCATTTAAGCTAACGATGACAGAAACCATAATCCAGAAAACTGCACAGTAGCCAGAGAGAGGGAGAGAGAGAGTGAGTGAGAGTGTTCTAAGTGTGACCTCTGTGCCATTTATTTATTATTTCTTGATGTTCCATTGGGCAGTGCATTCATAAATAATTGTATTTAAAACGTAGCGTGCAGTCAAAACATGGTCTCTTGAAAGATGATTATTATTATTAATGTATTGCAGTTTACAGTACTAAAGGAACATATGTACAGAAAAATGCCCCCTGTCCCAGATTCCAGTTATAGTCCGTTATAGCCAGAAAATATGTTCATGGATGTAATGTTATTTTGTGAAACTCACACACAGACTATCATTAACTATCTAACATCGTTGATACCCACATATAACAGAGGTAAAGTGGGTTTTTACCTTATTTTAAAGCCATCTACCGGCGTACTCCCATTGTGTTGTTTCTCCCGAGAAACTCCCGTAATTTCCCCTGCCCTCAAAGTTTATTATGAAAATTCATCATGAATGGATCAATCGGTCTTGTCTGTTTGTTTAACGTAAGAAAAGTTGCCAAATTTGGTTTTTAACCCCTTTGCGCAGAGGTTTAATTTTACCAATTTTCATCTGTTTTGTACCGTTCTGTTTAAGGCTTTATAACTCCAGATATCAATGTAACACAAACACCAATAATGGCTTAAATTGAAGAAGACCCTGGTACCATTTATTATCATGCCTTAAATTCAATTATTTTCGTAACATAAGATGTAAATTATGGGCAGTGAATGCACAACCCCCGGTGAAAAACAAAGTTCCACCACTCTAGTTTACAGTGAACACCTGAGAGTCAGATATGTGAATAAGGTTAAACTTTTTTTTGGTTTGCAAACCTCCTGTCTGCATGTGAACAAAATATGAAAGTGATATGTATTACTGCTCAAATCCTATGAGGCTATTTGAAACTGTGTACCTTGGTGTCCAAAAATCTACCCAAAATGAATAATTGTGCATCACAGTAATTCAGGAGATAATCAAAATTGTTCAACGGATAAACTCTTTAGACTCGTTGGAAGTATATTTGCACCTATATCATTACATTATTGATGCTCGCTCATTCCGTAAATTGTCTATCCACTAACGTTAGTTAAGTTATGAGTTAAAGTTGCTAGCTAGCGAGGTGATAAACTTACATGTAAACCTAGCCTGTAAATTTTGTGTGATAATATTATTGAAGAAAGAATAACGTGAATGCAACGTTAGCCTACGTCAGATGTCTTATTGTTAGCTAACTGGCTAGCTATGTGTTTTCCATACCATCTACTTACAGTAAATACTACGGCCTAAATACTAATGCCACTACCAGCTGGGACTTGCACAAAAACAGAAGTTATGCGCTTTTACTTTCAATGAATTAGTATTCATGCATGGTAAGTTACGGATAACTTAATAGCCATCTGCTAATTATCTTCTAAAATGCATCCATTTTTTATAGTTAGCAGCCACATAATGCTTTATGCTTCTATGGTACATAACTATGGTGATGATGCACTACGGCGACAACGGAGATCACTAACTGAAATCTCCTATATCCCCACAGAACTCTATGATCCGGTCCAGGCACGATCGCATCAATTTAAGGCACTAAACAATTACCATCATTAAAAGCTGCCTCTCAACCCTTCGTGAGGATCCTGACCATAATGTCTCCATCCTCCACAGTTCCTGCTCGTCCCTCTATGACAGTGTTATTCTCTTGTAACTTTAGTAAGCTACAGGATCTGCTGGTTTTTGTTTGCATTTTAAAATCAATTCAGACACAATAAACCCGGTGAGGCAACAATGTATACAACTACTTTAACTGACCAATTAGGTCTTGAGAACCACAAACCACAAAAAAAAAAAAACAACAACCACAAAAACCCTGCAGCTCCCCCGGCGAGGGCGAATACCGCTCCTTGATGGCACTTCAGACTGGGGTTTTGTGTGACCGTTTAGTTCATAATTTAGTCCATAGCCCCCTGTTTGAAACCTTACTCTGCTACTGGCCTGCCTTGAGGTGGACTTTGACCTTTGACCCTGTACAAAGGTTATCCCAGTGGCATTGAGGGTCAGGGCCAGGTGGGTCAGGGGCAGCACATGTTAAGGGACCAGGTCTGTAATTTGAAGTGGGCTGATAATTACCCGGAGAGAAAGAAGCGATGATGGAACACCAAAATAGTCTCTAATTATCTGAATGCTGATATATAACACTGACAACACCCACCTGCTGTAGTTTAAAGCACTGCTTCTCTGGTCCTGATCCCAAGGCTCCAATGTGCGTGTGCGTGTACGTGTGCGTGCGTGTGCTGGAATTCCTTCCAGCCAATAATTGGAGAGGTTTTCATTGAGATGCTCATAGGAAAACAAGTGGAATTTGACACCTCTGGATGGAAATCTGCTTTACATCCGCTGGGAATGACTTCAAGGATTTCAGAGGTGTATTTTTGCCAAGAAAAATATCAATAAGTGATAATCAGTCTGATCAGACCTAATTTTTAAAGCCCTTGAAATACAAAACCATATTCATAGTAGACACCCATGACCAGCAATGTAAAATGACATTGATGTAAAAAAAAATTGTATTTGGCACTTATATTTCTGTGAAAATACAACTTCAGAGACCTAGACAGGGTCAACATACTCCTATAACTACTGCAAACTGGCTGCTGTCACAACTAAAGCATATTTGTGTCCGGTTACAACAAATTATTTTTGAATCTGTGGATCCTGTTACCAACTTACACAGACAGTATATGAAAAACAGCCTTCTTCTCTAAATCTGATGCATGCAGACAAAGATCACCTGGGTAGCAGTAGAGTTTAAGGTATAAAATACACCTGTAATATGATCTGTGGTCTCAAAGCATTTACAGTGAAGCTGCAATTAATGAGGCAGATGTGTGGGTTGCTTGGACACTGCTCCATTAACAGGCTCCATCAAACAAGACTAGGCAAGCCTAGCTCAGCCCGGACGCCTGTATGCAGCCAGTGAAGAACAGGTATGTGATTTATAGATTGTGATAAAAATGGACATTGCATATTTTTTGTTTAGATACCACATTAGTTTAGTTCATAAAATATAAATGTATTAATCATTAGGACATGTAGGGTAGGCAGAGGCGACAAGATATGATACTAAAAACAATCCACTCATCAACCAATAAAACTTCTTGCATGTTAGCACAGATTCATTTACAGAATAGTTTTTTTTTCACTTTAACATCTCTGTGGTAGGATAAGGCAGAGGTGACAAGATAAAATAGCAATCACGCGGCTTGATAAAAGCGTGTTCCCATTGAAGCATGTGTGTGGGATGTGTGTGTTTTGGCGACGTAGAGCAAATTTTCATGAAGTAGCCTACATTATTTCCTCTAGTCTACAACCATGCAATTGTGTGACATTATTTGAATTGAACACACATACGCATGATACAAGCGTTAAGACAAAATATTATGGGTCTAAGTGTAGGGTATGCAATTTATATAGTGATAAAAATAGACATCACATTTTTTTGTTTAGATTAGTTTAGACCACATTAGTTTACTTCATAAAATATAAATGTATTAATCGTTTTGTTAGCCTATATGGAGATATTGGCTAACATGACCTGTTGACATTTTCTGTACACAGAGAATGCACACATTGACAGCATTCTCACAAGTTTTTTATTTGCTCAAAAACAATATCTCAATAACAATATCCTCTGATCTACTTGGAGTTTGCTTGTCTTCACTCCTCTCCAAAATAGAATGTTTACTGAACCGCAGTGTCCAGGCAGAACAAATCAATTCCAACAGTAGCTTCTGACACTTATGACGCAAATAGCCAACATATGTTGTCTTTTATGTGGGTGGTTTAGGTCTGTTTGGTTGTTTTTAATGAACGATTATTTTTCAGTCAACATGTGTCCTTACCTTTGACAAATGTTTGTGAAGTTTTTTGTCAAAGTTAAGGACAAATGTTAATTGAAAACAAGGCTCTGTATCTGATATTCTTGAGGCTCAAAACCTTCTGTTTTACTGGATCATTTGTGATGTTCTCACTCCCGTCCTCTTGTGTCCTGTGTTTTACCTGTTTCCCTTCGTATCATGTTTGTCTCTTCCTAGTTGGTTTCCCTCGTGCTGCAGGTTGGGCATGGTTTTTCCCTTTCGTGTCACTCTGTTCCACTACTCGTCATCCGCCTATCCATTTCCTCCCTTCCGCATGCATTCCACACACTCTCTGCTCCGTTTATCACTCACGCATACATTCACACACGGCACCTAATTGATACTTGTTAATGTTTGTATTTAGTCACCCAGTGTTCTTTGTCCTGTGCCAGTTCGTTATTCTCCTTGTGAAAACTTCTGGTCTTGTCTCGTGGATACATTGTACCTAGTCCTGTCTTGCCAACTTTAGAAGCCTTGTCTTACATTCAGGTGTTAACTCGCCTTTTTCAGCTCTGTCCAGTTTTGATCAAGCTCTCGCCAGGAACGGCGCTTCTCGCTGTTCAGTCTGTCCTGCCTCGCTGTACTAACTTTTGTCTGCTCTGAGTCTACCAACCTGCAGTTGTTCGTATTCCCTGCTTGTGCTGCTGTTCCTGCCAAACCAACTGCTGTGTGTGCATGCAGCCGGTGCTCCAGCTCTACTATCCGGTGGCGGTGCCTGCTTCCTGCTTGTGCTGCTGCCATCCTGCTGCTGTGTGCACGCCCAGCCGGGACCCCGCTCTGCTAACCTGCAATTGTTCCTGCCACTCCACTCTGCCCTGCTCCCCGCTCCCCGCTCCTCCTCTGCTCAGCCTGCCCAGATTCCTGTCACCACCACCAGCCCCTGGCCTCTCCCGCTCCCGCTCATCCCCTGCTGCACCCACCACCCGGACTGTTTGTCGTTAAATGTTCTCCCTATGCTTCAGGAGGGATTCTGGTCGAAGCAATAATTTATTGGAGCCTATCGCTCCCTGTATTGTGTGTCGTATATTTCAGTCCAGTTCATATTCGGAACCGTAACATCATTATCAAGAGGGCAAAGGGTGAGGAGTGTGTGCACCATCTACTTTAAATTAAAATGGCTAATAGTTAATAACAGGGTAACAGGGTTGTATTAATCGATAATTAAAGTAAATGTGATGGCAGCCATGTCATGGTTTGTTCGAGAATATTTAATGGAGTTAGGTCTGCTATGAGTTTTAAGAGTGGCTTCGCCACATAAGAGATGCAATTTCCCGGCTGAGCTAAAGGCTAATAGACCCCACCTAAAGAAATAAATCTCACTCTTATAGGTACTCCAGGGGTGACATCACATTTGGTTCTGCCGACTGCAAAGTCATGTCTCTTAACTCTACTACACATACCCCATACCTGTTGTATTTTGGCAGTTATTATGGTAACTTTGTGGTGCGAAAGTATCTACAAATGGCAAATAAGCCATCTGCGTGCATATGAAATAATGAAAACCACTGATCGACAACAAATGGCACACACTGAAACAATGTCAGAGTACCACAGCTACAAACCAACCACAGCCGGCAAGCATACCTTTAAACTGAATATTCTTCTTTTTGTTTTTAAATCTACTGTACTTGGGGTTCTGTGTAGATTTACTGTTCCAAGCTGCAGTACATTTACAGTACATTTACCTGTAATAGCCTGTGGAGCACGGGCATTAAACAGAGTGTTAGTGAACTCCAGAACAACCCAACGGAACACCGCCTCACCGTTTCTCACCCTCTCCCAGATGTATTACCCCACACAGGTGGAGACCTGCGGTTTTCCCGCGGGCCATAGTCCTGCAGAGATTAGCATGTCTCAGTGTGTTCCATCTTTCCGATGATGACAGCATTTATTTTCCAAGCACCCAGCCCGTTACGGTGAACTACATCACAATGCCACTATACAGCACAATGCAATAGTACATTCAGAATAGCTAGGTGATGGAACAAAATAAAGAAATAACTTATTTGCAAAGTAAACTCGAATATATGTTTTTTTTAAAACCTCTAGGTGGGCCTCTATCAAGGACAAAAAAAGCATCCCTTAATAAATAGTTATTTTTATTGCTACTAAAGCTGCTTTTTTTGTCAAATACAAAGCCCTATTCTGTTGGTAGTTGCTGCGTGATATCCTAGCCATTGACAGTGGCTTGATCTGGACACAATCAAATTAAACAGTCTCTCAGTGTGACTCTGGGCTTCTGACAGGAATGTTAAAGTTAGGGGATTAAGTGAGATTACTGTGGGCAGAGCCAAACAGAATAGCATACATGGGAAGGGCGGCGTTTTCCCAATCTGAGGATATCCCCTTTGATATGCCTCAGGCCTGACTTTGAGGCCCCGTCTCCTCTCCCCTCTGTCTGTTTCACCTGACCACTTTGACCACTTCAAAACGTAATTTATACTCAATCATCTGTTTTCTTTTCCGTTTTACTGAGATATCTCATTTGACAAATCTTTATTCTCATAAATTCTTATAAAGTAGCCTACTCAAAAACATCTGATGTCTATAATCTCAACCTTAATTTAATCAAATAAAATCTAAATATTTTTATGCAAGTTGTTCATTATCGCATTAATCCTTGCATTGTTAAATCAATTTTTTTCCTCACACTGGAAGAAGTCCAGACCCTATTTTCTTAAAAATGTGAAGATTCCTTTTTTTTTGTTTTAATCAACCAAAACATAATACATATCATAATAACATTACATTCAAAACATACCATATATAATTCATCTTATACAAAATATAAAATGAAATAACATGAAATAATACTAATAATAATATAACCATCAAAAAATAAAATTAAAATAATAATACCTAAATTAAAAACTTAAACAGGGAAAGGGGGGGGGGGGGGGCAATCTGTAGATTCCACCCTGTACCTGTGGATGTATTTTCATTTCAGACCAATCTCAATCTTACCCATTATGTCAAAGTTCTTAGAGAAAATACTAACCAACAAATTACTAAAACATCTGGAAAAGAAGTTTAACCCTATTAACTTTGGCCCTCCAGAGGCAATTTCCACCTAGTTTCTTCGAGTCTTATTTAAGTGTAAATATCTCAAAAAATATTCACTGCACATCCATGGTTTAAAGTTTGAATTGAAGAAGAAGCTGTATCATTCAGAAATTTGAAACAGAATACATTCATTTCAGAAATGTCACATACAGTATATGCATAAAATACGTAGCCTAATGTTTTTAAATAGTTTTTTCTTTTTTAAATACAAAAGCATGTGTGTTTTTACATAACAGCAACATATTTCAGCCCTAAGTGCGATAGGTGGTTGCTGTGAAAATGTTGACTGTACGGGACTTTGGCGAAATGTAACAAGATAAACTCTTCAGGGTTAATCAGAAAACAGTTGTAGCTTCATAACAGGTACGATATTTGTTTTCGTAAATATATTTATACGAGAGATTTTGGAGAAAATAATGAGGTGTCTACTAAAGCGAAAGTACATTGGGTACTGTACACAGTACAGTAAGCAAGGGAAAATGCCAAATGCTTATTTTTACATCGTTTAAAGTTTTTTAAATTGTTTCTATATCTGAACATTTTCTTAGCGTGTATAAACGGTGCATTTTAAAGCATTTCACAGTCTGCGGCTGAGGCAAGACAAGGGCCGTAAGAAGCTTGGGATATTAATAGCACCCTGCTATTTTATTTCCCTGCAGTGCAACTGGAAAGGCTGAGTTTATTTTTATTTTTTTTACCCTTGTAAACAATCCTGCGTCGAAAGCTATAGCGTGTCTGTATAACAGAACCCATAAATTCCATTCTTGACTTCCACCCTGGACTCACCGCTATATAGCTATTCAATCTCTGAATGCTTTAAACTTTGAAAATGCTTACAACTTCATTTCCATCAAATACTATTATCGGGTACAAAACAAAATATCCCACAAGTCATTTGCAATCTCATATCCAAACAATCCCAATCCCGCACTACACGCTCTACCACTAATCTTCTGAATCCAGACCCTTGTTTTAGAAACAAATATGGCCATACATCTTTCTTTCGTACATATACTAAGATATGGAACACTATACAACGTTCACTCAAAAATATCTCCCTTCTGACAATCTTTAAATGATCACACAAGCACGAAGCACCACCCGATTTCAAACGTTCTCATTGATCCTTCCCTCCACCTCCCCACCCCCACAAGTCCCCTATCTTCTTATCTTATCTTCTTCTTACCCTCTTTCACCCTTTATTATTTTCTTTGTTGTAATCAACGTATATTATTATGCTTATGCTAAAAGCATTTAAATTTTAATCGGTTTTCCTGTATTAATCAATAAATTATTCAAATGTATTATTAAATTTATTAATTACATTACAGTGCTAATAATGTATAGCCCTTTATACCCCTGTATACAAATAATGAAGCCCTTTAGAGTTTAAGGGATTGGCTCAAACACCAATGTGCAGCGCGCATCCAAGTGAGCCATTTTGTACCAGAATGTTCACCACATATCAGATGGTCAGTTATGTGCGTTGTCTTAGCTTAAGCTACATGACATTTACTAGTTACATGTATATTATACTTAGTTATTTATTTGCTTGACAGGTAACTTCAAGGTTGAATGAAACAAGGTTTCCATTACGTGTGTGCAATGACAGTGCTCCGCCTAGGAAATTAAGCTGCAAACCCTCTCCTATCAACCCCAGAGCTTAACCATTACAGCACAGCACTACCCAGTACAAGCCTTTGACCTCTGCTCCTCATGTACTGACGTATAGCCTAGTTCCACTGACGTATAGCCTGGTTCTAATGATGCATAGGCTGGTTCCAATGACTCACTGCATAGCAGTCTTATGAAGTCACCTACCTCTCCCTAATACTAAGGTATGGTAAGCTAAGGTAATTTAGCCACATTCAGTCTGTGACACAGCACTTACTAGCACTGAATCATACAAAATCGCACACGCGTTAAAAACACAATTAGAAAATGCCTAAGAAGGGTGGTAGTATGTCGGCAAAATATTTCCAGTACTTTGGCGGAGTGCCACATTACAGTGAGATGCATGTTATTGGGGGGTGCAGTGTTTAAGGGAGGGGTGTTCACATTTCAAGACTACTGTGTCAGTAGAGCTTTTAAAATGTCTCATGGGCTATGTAATGGTTACTGCTATCGGAAAGACTAATCACTGTGCACATTCCCCAATCCCATTATGACATCATCACCATCCTGGAGGAACAAAACAAGTACAGTAAATCTCATTGTCTCAATTTGCAGCAGTCATTGAAACAATACATAAACCTGGAACAGAGGAATGGGGAGAGTGAGAGAAAGAGAAAGATGGAGCGGGAAGAGGGGGGTGGGGGAAAGAAGGGGAGAGAGGGAAAGGGAGAGGGAGAGAGAAAAAGCCT